>CAJNDV010035855.1:0-22002 GCA_905221635.1 Symbiodinium sp. CCMP2456
GAAATTATAATCAGGAGCCCTGAAAAGGCGTGTCTTATCGGGTCCAGGTAAAATTTAGTGCTTCGTGCATACACCAGAAGGTTTGGATTGAGGGCGTAGGCTCTAAAGACGCTACATGTCCAAATTTCCAAGTCTGGGGGGGGGGGGNNNTTTGGGGTTTTGGGTTCAGGGTTTATAGTCTTTGGGGTTTGGTAACAACAGCAGAAGGGTAGGAACGACCACAACAGCGAGAACCGCTAGTCAGGGCAGTCGGCCCTTTTTGTGGGACCAGCTTCGCTACACGGCGAACTTCAAAGCAAACATAAGTGCGTGGCTAGGCAACCTCAGTCTTGAAGAATGCCGAAAGCGACAAGCCACGAACCTTAAAACCTACGTCCTGAACCCTGAGCCGTACACCTTGAATGTTGCCGAGCATTGACGTTCGCGCGGCTTAGTTCGGGGGTATAGCACGTAAGTTCTGTCTTTTCTGTGACTGATCCGGCGTTTATCGGACTTTCGTTCTTACAGGCCTCCGTTTACGTTTACAGCCCTCGAGCATTAGATTACATGCATCATTCTGTTACAAACAGCCTCGGGGCCAGGGGAAACAGAAATTAGGCTTAAGGCTTCGGGTTTAGGGTTCCCAACTCCAAGATCAACAGATAATCTGACTCTGAGGCACCTGGCTGCCGTGGCTTCACTGGGTCAAAGAAAATGGGTGTTGCCTGGCCGTTGAAGCCCGATCACGGTGTAGTGACGCAGGGTTTAGGGTTTAGGGCTTCGGCCCCGAAAAGTCTGACCTTGACCTTGACCTTGTGTTGATGAGTGTTCTGCATTTACGGCGCAGCCCCAAACCCCTAAACCCCAAAGCCCTAAAGCCCTAAACCCAAAGCCCTAAAGCCCTAAAGCCCTAAAGGGCCTTGGCCCCTGGGGGGTTCAAACTGACGACGTAGGAATCCCGTTTGGGTTTAGGGTTTAGGGTACCTAGATAGTATATACTCTGACCCCAAAGTACCTATATACGGACTACATTAAGGCCCTAGTTTATACTATTTGGGTACATGGTCCCTCTAGGGGATGTAGGAATGCCGCTTCGGCACCAGATTGCCGCTGCCTTCCCAATGCTCTGAACGCAAAGGCTCGAAAAGTACAGCATCTGTCGCTACACTTCAACCCTGTCCCACAACAGAAGTCGTTCAAGCAGAGTGGTGGTGGTGGACAGCATCTGTCGCTACACTTCAACCTTGTCCCACAACAGAAGTCGTTCAAGCAGCCACCAGGTGCTGGTGGTGTGGTGCTGGTGGTGCTGGTGCTGCTGGTGGTGGTGGTGGTGGTGGTGGCTGGTGGTGCTGGTGGTGTGGTGCTGGTGGTGTGGTGCTGGTGGTGTGGTGCTGGTGGTGGTGCTGGTGGTGGTGGTGGTGGTGGTGGTGGTGGTGGTGGTGGTGGTGGTGGTGGGTGCTCTCTGCCTTACAGCTTGGTCCCTGCCGGCCATCTCAGGCCCTCCGCTAGCGTCATTAGGGCTCCGGCAACAGTTCAACAAGCCGGGCCCCTCAATCCGAGCTTCATTGCACCACCCGCATATCCACGAGCCCGCCCCCGCAAACTAGCAATAAAGAGTACTCTCGAGCCAGCCTGGGTTGGATTGGGTCACTTGGCAAGACAGCTCGCGTCTCGGACCCAACAGCTCTTCCTCCCACGATCCCTCGCGAGAGTACTAAGCTGGGGGCACAAGCATGGAGAAAGGGCATGCTACCTAGTCAGTCCAGCCACACCCACACACGCACCGGCGGCAAACCAGGGGGAGCCTCCTCCGCCAACGGCACAAACAGCCGTTCCCCCTATAGCCGCTCCCTGACCAACTCATTCTCGGCTTGGCGTGCTGGGACACTGCCTGGAACTGAAGGCAGCACCCCGGACAAAAGCCTTTCGTTCAAGCAGAGATCGCTAGGAACCAAGCTGCTAAACGCTAACGGATGTAATCATGAGGAGGCAGTGTCAGCCATGGGTAGATTATTGGCAAGCAACACTATATAGTAACAATTTTAACCACAAGAGCAAGTTGCATCAATCCTATAAGCCCTCGAACCCTAAACCCCCATTAAACCCCAAACCTAAGCGCCCAAAGCCAATCCTGATCTTGAAGCAGGTTTGGTAAGCCTGGACCCTTGGAAAATGGTCGTCCCGCACAGGTTTCACAGTCGACGAACCTGTCCAGCTGCCGCGACCGTTTGCGAGGGCATTTTGGCCGCCTCCTGGGGTTTCATATTCTGCATCCCTCATAGCGGTTTAGGGTTTAGGGTTGGGGTCTCATATTGGGGTGCAGCTGCTGCTGCTGCTGCTGCTGCTGCTGCTGCTGCTGCTCTCATATTGGTGTTTACGATTCCATGGGTGCTCAAAGTAGCGTGCTGTGACCGCTGCGGAAAGCGATATTGACTCTCGGCTCAGCCTAGGACCGCAAACCCTGAATGTGTGCTTTTGGGCATATGGAAAGCTTGTTGGATACAAAATCCTGTGTAGCTTGACATCTTGCATGAAGTTGATTGCAAGCTCGCTTCTTCCTTTCCTGTGTCGCTTCAGCCAGCACTGTCAACAACATGTCTTATTCATTCTTGCTTCGTACCCGGATCGACCCAGCCTTCGCCATACTAGAGATCAAGGTGAGAGGTGCCCGGGAACCTAGAAACTCTAATTAGGCCCCCAACTCCTGCGACCCCAGAAAACCTAAGCCCTAGAGATCAACGTGGGAGGTGGCCTCCAACGCCTGCAACACCAGAAAGCCTAAGCCCGCAAATACCAAAGCTCTTAACCATAGAACCCCAAATCCTGTAAAGCCCAGCCTAAAGCCCTGATTGAGGCCTGGCCCTAAGCTTGAAAGCCCCAGCGCCCGCAAATAAGCTCCAATCGCCCTAAGCGCAATCCGGAATCAAATCTGGAGTACTGCAGGAACCCTAAACTCTAAAACCCTAAAGCCCTAAAACCCTAAACCCTAAAATTTTTCACTCTTAAGCCCAACCCCTAAACCCCTAAACCCTAAACCCCTAAACCCTAAGACATTACACGTTTAAAAAACCCTAAGACAACTGACCCGTCGAGGCCCGACCTGTTGGCATCATGGCGCTGCAGGATCGGAAGCCTCCCGTGGCTCGGACTTACGCGTTGGACCAGGATCTAGGGTTTAGGGATTAAGGTTTACCCTAAGGGTCCATGTACCCAAATAGTGTATACATTGGCCTTAATGTAGTCCCTATATAGGTACTTTAGGGCCAATGTATATACTATTTAGGTACATGGACCCTTAGGGTTAGGTTTTAGGGTTCAGGGCTTATAGGGCTTTGGGATCTAGGGTTTAGGGTTTAGGGTTCAGGGCTTAGGGTTGCTCGAAAGAGTCCAAGGGCCCTGTTAGAGGAGAGCTTGAAGTCTTTAGAAACTGTGGACCCACCAATGCACAGCACTGTAGATCCTAAAACCCTTAAGGTCTAAGCCTAAGCCTCTTTGCCTGTGAGCTATGAACCATGTCAGGAACGGGAGCGCAGTCGGTCTCGCAGCCCACCTCCATGCTGGGCGACACCGATGCTCGGCCAACTGAGTTTGCTAAAGGGATTAGGATTTAGGGCTAAATTTGGCTTGCCATTGTAGCTTCAGGGTTTAGGCTAATTAGGACTTTGGTGTTATGCGTTGAAGCCCAGATACCATACAACATGTTACTTTCGTGCTCGGTTGACGAGGAGCCCGACCGATGTAAGGCTAAGAGCCTTGGATCAAGTAAGAAGCGAGAGGTGATTACGGCTTATCGAAGGATGTCCTAAAGCCCAAACAAGGAACTCCTAAATCGAAAACCAGTATGGCTTTAGGGTTTGGGCTTGAGTTGCAGGACTGAGAATGTTTCAGGCTGACCCGAACTGTTGCCCTAACTACCTTTTGCGGCTCGGAGTACTTAGTAAGACCGCTCTTTAGCAGCATTCCTTATTGCAAGTAGAGCAGATCGTGCTCCCAAACCCTTTTCGAATTATTCAGGCCGCTATATTAGGTTCTTTGAAACGACAAGCTTAGGTGGATGCTTGACAGTCCTGGTTGTAGTGCTGTTGGTACAACACAGTCAAGTCCAAGTGATAATACAGGAACCCTAGCCTAGGCTTCCAAGGACCTTATGTTTAGGGCCCTAGACCCCTTAAGGACCCAATTAATTATAAGGTCCCTGGAAGCCTAGGGTAATATAGCAATGTACTAAGATGCAGCACCCAGCGTCGACGTTAAACCCTGTAGACCCTGAAAAATATCTCTACCAGAGACCTCGAAGCAAGGGTGCCTTGCTCATGGGGGTTCGCAGGATCAGTACAGGGATGTAGAGTGCTTGAGGCTCCGTGTGTAGGGCTGAAAGATTTCTTTGCTTGAGGTGCACGGTTACAAAGTCATAGCCCCAGCCCCAGCAAGAGTAGAGCCAGTAATTAAAGCGTTTGTGAGCCGAACGCCCAAAATATCATAGGGCTCCTAATAACATGAAGGCCCTTGAAGCAGGGAAGTTTATGAATCAGGGTCTACCTCGTGTATTCTACACAACCAAAGCAAGACCGAGACACTGGGAACGTTGAGCTGTAGACCCAATAGACTCTCTGCGTTCTAGTATGTTTCTTCTACATACCTATAGTCTCCATTGCAGTTCCTTTTTTTGGTTTAACCAATTATATATGAAGGATTTTATAACGTATCCCCAAAAAAGGAATTACAATGGAACCTCTGGGGAGTTCGAGCCAGAGATGGGGCTCGCAACTCTTGAAGAGCCTACAGAAGACACCCCCCGATAAGGGATCGAGCAAGTGTAAATTTAGTACTCTACTTACTACTTACTACATATTACTACTAGAGTTACTAGAGGGCAATTAACTTGTAGATGGGAACCCCCTTGAAAGGGATCTACTTTCTAGGTCCTTTAAGGGGTCTGGGTATATCTAACCCCCAACCAGTACCCCCCAACTACCCTCTATTATACCCTAAATACCCATTATTAAGGACCATAAGAGCTCTATGAAAGGGTACTTGGGGTGACGGAAAACCCTGAACCCAAAACCCATCGTTTGACACCAAGATGTGAAGAGCCTAATTAAACCCTACACCCCTAAACCCTAAATCCTAAACCCCTAAATCCAAAACCCTTAAACCCGAAACCCTAAAGACACGACTCCTAGCAGGCGAGCAGCTTAGCCCGCAGGGAGCCCCGAAACCCGACCTGAACCTACCAACACCTACATGTTTTTATGTAGGGTCCCTATGAATTTTATAAAAAGGGAAAATAGTGGGACCCCCCCAAAAAAGTAGGTTATGGTGGTTCAATTTGTTTGCAGGTCCGCATGTTTTCAAAGCCCCACAGAATCCCGCCATAGAAAGCTTAAGGGTGTTTCGGGTTCCCTGGAAAGGGCGTCCGGCGTAAGCTTCAAGTTACCCCGAAACAAGGCAGGCACAATACCCCGGCACCATGAAAACCCAGAAACCCTGATGCTTAGACCCATGCTGCTCCTTTTGGGGGTTTAGGGTTTAGGGGTTTAGGGTTTAGCGTTTATAGGTTTAGGGTTTAGGGATGCTCAGGACCATTGTCTCCACGCCGAATGCTGCTCGGCAAGCTTCGCAGATCAAGTTTGAGGATCTTGGGCTGGTGGTGTTCGGGACTGGCTTGGACCAGTAACGTACAGTGAAGCCCAAAAAGTTGGAAACCGGACGAAGGACAAATAGTGCTGGGATGCCCTATACATTACTCTTATGGATTGAGGCCATTGGGTTTCCAACTTGGGCTTCTACTATAAATACCAATTATTTCCTAGGGTTCCTTATTATAATGATACTGTAAAGGAGCCCAGAACCCCAGTCTAATTATTAAGGCCCCTATTGTAAGGTGGTTCTTAACCGTTACAGTTTGCAGTGCCCCCAAGGCTAAACTACGCAGTTGCACAAATCTAATGGCTACGCACGTGATAATCTAAGTGCTTAGTGCGGTAGTTACAGAGCTGTGTTGCACTCTCGCGCTGCACCGACTCCAAAATCATAAACTGGTGAACCCGGACTCAGTCAATATTTCGCGAGCTGTATGGCCGCGATCCTGATCAACGTTGTCGTTCAACTACAGGCAGCCACAGTCACAGCCGTCATCTTCATAAGCATCGGCATCACCAGCATCCTGTTACTCGAATTGTCCATGGTCAACAGCCCACCACGACGACGACGATGAACCGGCACTATCCTAAACCCTAAACCCCTAAACCCTGAACCCCAAACTCCATACCCTAAACCCAACCCTAAATCCTACACCCTAAACCATACACCCTAAACCCTAAACCCTATACACTAAACCCTAAACTCTATGCCTATACCGCAAAGAGCTCCAAGAAGTCGGCCGCCGCCCTTCGCCCCAAACTGGCTCCGAACGAGGCTCCTGCAGCCTAAACCTGGAACTGCCCTATACCCTAAGGGTCCCTACCCATTATTTAGGGAGTTTGGGGGCTTTTTTGGGTACCTGAAACCATAAATAGGGACTACTTGGACCCTTAGGATATCGGGTTTGGGGTTTAAAAGCCCTAAACCCTGAAACCTCATCCCTGAACCTTGAGCCCTATGCCCTAGGCAGCTCATTGGCTCACCGACCCAGGGCCGATAAAATCAGCTTTTTATCGAACAGAGGTTTTTCCAGGGCCTCCAAAACCCTTGAATTAAGGAATGTGGGTAGTTTTCCAAATTAGGGTCCCTTTTTGGCTCCCCAATATAGTACGGCACACATATGAAAAGGACCCCAAAAGGCATCCTAATTTAGAGAACTACCCATATACCTTTACAGGTTCCCTTCAGGGGCCCTAGGCCCTAAACCCTAAACTTAGGAAACGAACCAAAGCCCAACCTGAAGGACGAAAGGACCTTTAAAAGTAGGGGCTCGGTACCCTTACACTATGAATCCCTAGATTGGTATATGACCCTTAAATCTTTTTAGGGTTCATTTCTTCCTTAAGGAACTGTTGAAGCCCTCAATCCAGACCTGAGCCTAAAGCCTAAGACCCGATTCAATTCTGAATCCTATAGGCGCCAAACCCTATGCTAAGTTGAGGCCACTGTACGCGAGATGGCGTCTTTAGGCTTTGAGTGGACTGCGAGGCTTAGGGTCCAGTGATTTAGGGTTTAGGGTTTGGGGCTCAGGGTAGGCTTGGGGTTACTTCGGGTTTGGGGGCGCAGCCCCATCCCGTAACCCCCGAGCCTCACGAGCCCCAAGCACACTTAGAGGATTTAGAGACTTGGGGGTTGTTCCACAATCTGCCAATCCATTTCAGGAGGCGTCACAGCGTTTACACAGTTACAGTTGATTCAAAAGGAATCCTAGTTTGGAACAACCCCCAACTTCAGGCTTGAGCCAGGACTCGAGTCTACGTAGGTCGAGACATAGATTGCTTTTCGGCATAGAAAGATGTGCACATCCTTTGTTGCTGGTGTGAAGGAGTGGAGAGGGTTAAGGACCTGTGGTGTGACGTTCGTCGTTGAGCGAGACTGGTAAGCCCAGCCAAGCACCCTTGCATGTAAACCCTAAACCCTAAACCCTACAAGTTTGCTCTGTGCCGTGACTGCAAATGGGTAGTCCTCTAAATTAGGGTCGCCTTGGAGAGCCCCCAAATAGTACGGCACCCGTATAAGAGGGACCCTAAACGTGACCCTAATTTGGAGAACTACCCAAATGCCATCGATGTGCCTAGCTTCGTAGAAGTTCTAACGTGGAACCGATTCTTGCAAGAACGCAGAATGGTCTGCACTTTCACTGGAATGTGCAGCATGTTCATCCTGCACTGCAGTATTTGATGTCTCGCTATCGTAGACGGCTGCTGTATCGTTGATTGTTGCACTAAGACTTGGGCGCCAGCTTGAAACTTATAGGGTTTTGGGCTGCTTCGTAGCATAACTACACAAAGAACCCTAAAAGGAGTAATGTAGGACATTTGTAGGACTATAGCCTTAGCTGTCCTTCTAGTAGCAGCCGTTATAGAACCCTTGCAGATTCCTTATAGAACCCTTACAGAACAGAACCCTTACAGAACCCTTACAGAACCCTTATCGAACCCTTATGGAACCCCAATAGAG
Source organism: Symbiodinium sp. CCMP2456 (assembly GCA_905221635.1). Lineage (NCBI taxonomy): Eukaryota > Dinophyceae > Suessiales > Symbiodiniaceae > Symbiodinium > Symbiodinium sp. CCMP2456. The sequence continues at coordinate 8,083 of CAJNDV010035855.1, forward strand.
CCCCTAACATCCTCGAAGCATTTAGCCATGCACCTACTGGCGCCGCCCCCTGAAGCTGCTGCAATGTGCTAGAGGCCGGACTTCCTCGGGGGCTTACGTTCCTGTGGCTTCAGGGCGTAGGTAGGAGGAGTCGGCTCGATGGTTCTGCTCTTAGGATTCGGAGTTTGATGTAAGGTTCCTGGCTTGCAAGAACGGCTGTTCAAGACCCAAACGGACCCAAACATTGGGTTTTGTTCCACCATGAGCTTTCCAACTCTCGATGTCGTTGCTTCGGTGCCACTCATGTGTTTCATTTCGGGTTTTTGAGAGCTCAGTCTGCGTGGCTTTGGGTACTGAGGATTTTCTGTTCAACGCATAATATCCAGGTCTGAGTATCTTTAGATAATACAGTCTCTATGATAGGCCCTATAGCCTCCGATCTTGCGAGTTGAGATATCGACTTCTGTTGCTTCGTGAGATCAACTAGTTTGGTCGGTTCCTGGTTTAGGGATTCGTGCCTCGGGTTTCGGGTTGATTCGGGGTTTTGCGGGTTACGGTTACTGTTCCAAGAGGGTCCATAGATGCTACTATCATGGAATTTAGATCCCCAAGCCCAGAACTGTTCTTTAAGGATACCCTAAACCCTAAACCCTAAACCCGTACTCACTCGTAACATGTACTGAGACCCACCGCGGGCACTTGGATTCAAGCAACAGAAGCCTCCTGGTTCGAATTTACAAACCTATCCCAAGGCTAGTTCCTTTTTAGGATTACCTTAAAATAGAATTCTATACATGAACCCCCAAAAAGGAACTACTATGGGGCCTATGGGTAACCCAGACACTCCAAAAGCTCCGTAATTAAGGCATTCCCTTCAATCAAAGTAGGGCTCCTCCTGCAAGTTGAGGGACATGCTTTAATTAAGGGTTTGGGGGAGTCTCTGGGAAGCAAACCTGTAAGCCTGCAAAACCCTAAACCCTACACCCCTGCAGCCTAAACCCTACCCAGACGCCCTTATGCACTGAAGCCCGGGACCCTACACCCGTTAACCACAAGGCCCGGGTGCTTCTTGTACATATAGTCTCCATTGCAGTTCCTTTTTGGGGCCACCTGAGAGGATCCTAAATTCAAGGTGATTTGGGTTTGGGTTTAGGGTTTAGGGCTTAACAACGATGGAGACTATAGCTGGTATACTATACCACTGCTTTTATAACAATGAACCCTAAGAAGCAGTGTAGGGTTTCGGGTTTAAGCTTAAAGCGGGTCTCGCAGGACATTCCGGCTTCATGGCGCAGAAGCCTTGCTTGGTTCTAGGCGATGCTGGCGAGTTCTCGGGCTTTGGGCGGAAGATGTGGGCGGAATAGTTGTTATAGTATCCTTTCATGGTATTATTCTAGAATTACTAGAATGCTATTGTAGTTCAGGGGAGTTCAGGATGTGGGGTTGCTGGGTTTGGATTTTCGGTTTAATTCACTATTGTGTGTGTTTTCGGTGTTTAGATTAAAGGCTGAGGGTTTGGGGTTCCACTGTATGCCTTATTCCTTTGTACTGTGACTGTGGGATACACAAGACCCTAAATCCTATAGTATACATCCCAAAAATAAACCCCCTGGTTCGCAGATACTGAAGGCGGTTCTTCTCTCGAGCCTATCTAACTATAGTCTCCATTGTGCTTAGTTCCGTTAGGTTACCTGATAGGATCCTAAATACAAACTTGCTCTTCTGTTTCAGGCTATTTGGTTATCTTATAGGATCCTGAATACAACAACTGGTTAAGCCTTGGGGTTGGGGGTTTAGGGTTTAAGGTTAGGGGTTTAGGGGTTTGGGGTTTAGGATTTAGGGTTTAGGGTCTAGGGGTTTAGGGGTTAAGGGTTTTTGGGTTTTTGGGGTTTAGAGTTCCGGTAAGCCAGGGATAGCTCAGAAGCATGCAGGGTTGATTCGGTAAGCGTTGGAAAGTCGCTGATCTCAACACGCCGCCAGCTCGCCAGGATAGAACCCTCGACTCAGGGTCCAAGCACCTCATGACTCATAATCATATACCCCCCCTACATGTTACCCCACATAAACAGTATCCTAAACCCTATAGCACCTAATTATTGGGTCCTTTGGACCCTTAATCAGGGTGCTCCGAGCAGAATGCCTTCTTGAAATGGAGTCCGACGATGAAACGTGTGGTTTGGATACTGCTCCCATTCAGCAACAGTTGAACAGACTTAGAGCATAGACATGTAAGGCCTTTCATAGTAGCCTTCTTGTAGACTGTTACCGTCTGGGGGCGGTGTCCATCGCGTGGTCTTCTACGGCTGGCTGCTGACATCAGGGCGCAGACGCCAGCCTTCAGGATGGCTGTGTCTCTAGTATGAGAGTGTTTAGGGTTTTGGGTATAGGAGTTTAGGGGTTTAGGGTTTAGGGTCTAGGGTCCGTCTGGAGTACCTCTCCCTGAGGGTCCATGTACCCAAAAAGTAGATATCTTCTTTGGCCTTAAAGTAGTCCCTATTTGGGTACTTTGGGGCCAAAGTATCTATTATTTGGGTACATGGACCCTTAGGGTCTTCTAAACCCCAACCAATGGCAAAACCCTAAAACCCCCCAACGAAAAGCCCCAAACCTCGAGCAAAGAACGCCGCATTAAGACAGTCGAACACCCAAACCCTGAAGCCCTAGGCCCTAGACGCCCAAGAGCAACCCTAAACACCAAAACCCCAAGCGCTGAAGCCCGAAAAGCTCAAGAGATCCTATATGTGTTTCGGGATGTATTTGTATACCCGACAAAACAGCAATGCTCATAATGCTTGCTCCAGTCACACTCATCTTGGCCGACAGAGTAGGCTAGAAGATGGGTTGTGCCTATACAACCCTTTAGTAATTTAGAGAGCCTGCCTATAGCCCCTCCCTGCCCCTTCTGGGTTCCTTCTTATGGTTCCTTCAGCTTCCAAAAACCCTACACTCCTTTAAGGGTTGCTTATTGGGATTTCTTTATGCAAATCCTTTCACGGTAGGCTAAAGCTTTATCGGCTCTGTGAGTTTTGGACCCTACACCCTGAAGTTTGAACCTTGAACCTAAAACCAAGCATTTATCCCTGCCTGGGACCCCCCCTAAGTATGCAGAACAATGGCCTTTCATAGGTGCCCGGCGAGAAGTTTACCTATTTTGGGGGTTTAAGGGTCTCCTAAAACCTGTATGGAAGCCTGAAAGGACCTTTCGTGACAGCAACCCGAAGCCCTAAACCCAAAGCCTTTCACCGGTTTAGGGTTTGGGGTTTAGGGTTTAGGGTTTAGGGTTAGGGTTTAGGGGTTTAGGGGTTTAGGGTTTGACACGGGACAACCATAACCAACACCACAGGCAAGTTTACACCCTTCGGGAAGGAGCTGGGGGCTCAGGATCTGTGGTCAGTGTTTGGTGGGGCTCTATAGAGTCTGGATCAGATTGAAGGTTGCAGGGTTTTGCAGTCTTCTAGTGGTCTTTTGGGCTTCGCAAATCATGGTTCCTAGAGGGCTGTCTGTGGATAGTGGTGTTCTTATTGGTTTGTATGGGCTGTTCTTTAAGTTTTTCCAGTTTTCCACAAGACAGCAATTACAAGTCACACAAAAGGTCACCTTGAGGCTTTGTCGCTACAAGGTTTTGTGGCCCCACACCCTAAACCCTAAACCGTTCAAGGGCAGAAAGGAGGAGTTTAGATCTTCAGCTCTGAGGAGTTCTATAGTGCAGGGCTTATCTCAGGAACTAGGTGTGTCAGTGTCATGCTTTTGGCGCTGAAGGTGTTAGGCTTCAGGGGTTGGGGGTTTAGGGCTTTCGAAGGTTTAGGGTTGAGGGCTTTAGCACCCTAAACCCTAAACCCTGAACCCTAAAACCCTAAACCCTGAACCCTAAAACCCTGAACCCTAAAACCCTGAACCCATAACCCTAAACCCTCAACCCTAAAACCCTCAACCCGAAACCCTGAACGCTAAAGCCTCAAACCCTAAACCCTAAACCCTAAAACCCTAAACACTAAACCCTGTACCCTAAACCCTAAACCCTCAACCCATATCCCTTTACCCCAAAGCCCTAAACCGTAAAACCCTAAACCCTAAACCCTAAAACCCTCAACCTATAACCCTGAACCCCAAAGCCCTAAACCCTAAAACAATAAACCCTAAACCCTGATTACCGTTTGTGGTTCTGGGCTTGGTTTAGAAGGTTTGTGCAGTCTAGGGTTGGGCCACAGAGGGTTTCTTTACCACAGTTCCAAGCCATGAAGCGCCACAGCCTAACTTTTTGTGGTTTAGGGTTTAGGGTTCCAAGAGGTTTTGTCATCCAACCCAATATAGGGGCCTCAACAATTACCTATATCTTCTTGGGGCTCCTTATCGTAATTATACTATAATAAAGGATCCCAAAACGTATTCTAATTATTCAGGCCCCTACATCACCCCTCAGGCTCCAAGTGCCGAAATCAATTGGTTACTGCGTCACAAGCCCCACACCGCCTATCAATAGAAAACCCGAACCAAAAGCAAGATCCTATCCCATAGCTCAAGCCTACACCCTAAGCCCCATGACTCGAAACATTAAAGCCTCAGCCCTAAACGCCGCAAGCACGAACCACTTTACACAGCCCTCCAAAGACAACATCAGTCCAAGGGCGTCGAAACTCGATTGCAAAACTGTGGCCATGGGAGGTCAAAGCCAATCAATTAGGGCTTAGGGTTTAGGGTAATATGCAGTGATCTGAAAAGCACTGGTGCTTGCGCCTGTACAACGATAGCAAAGGCCACGGCTATTTTTCTATGGTCACGAGAAGCAGAAGCTGTAGTAGTATGCTGCTCTTTTTCATGCAGTTGTGGGATGCAAAGCTTGTGCAGCATCCCCGCTACTCATAGGTCGCTGTCCTGGTAAAGCATGACAATCGCCATCACTCTCGTCTGGGTTTAGGGTTTAGGGTTTAGGGTGGCCATCACCAGGATGTTGCTCAACCTTTTCGTCAGGGGTACACGGCAGCGTTATCTCATCATCTTCATGATTACCATGTGCATGACCACTGGCGCAGCACTACCCACATCATCACTGTCCTGGCTGCCATTGACATCATCACAAGTATGACACTTCTTTGCGCCACCGCTGTGAAGATCGACATCACCCTCAACAGAACCACCATTGTTGGTATCCTCAGCAAGCATTTCTGCCCTTCACCTCCCCATCAGTAGCTTCTACTGTCTCGGTGCCGTCTCTTTCATGCATACCCCTAAACCTTAAACCCAACACCCTAAATACCCCAGATTCGAATTTCGAAGTTTGCTGCAAGGTTCCTCGGAGACAGCCCTGCCGGAAGTTATCGTCTTGGCCCTGTTGAGTTGGATGGGATCATCGCTGAAGAGGCCCCGGGAATTCCGGGATTGCTACGCTATCAATTTCAGGGGCCTGGGCTGCTTTGAGACCTGAACACGGCCCCCTTATACACCTTCCTGAGGGTTTAGGGTTTGCCTGGACCCTGAAGAACCTACCTTTTTAGGGCTTTTCATTATGATTTCTTTATATAAGTCCTGAAAAAGATAGGTTCTTAGGGGTTAAGGTAGGGTTTCTCAAGCCACCCGACAGTGTCTCGTCTTCGCCGCCCGAGTCTCGAGTCTTCAGCTCTAAAATGTCACTCAGGAGTTCTATACAGCCTCCGATGGGCGTGTGGTGTGGAGCAGCGGACGGCAGGCAGGGTGAGACGTTTTCGGTAAACCGGACTTTTCTGTTCCTCTGGGCATTGGGTCTAGGGTTTGGTGTTTGGGCTGCGGGGTTATGGTCTGGAGTTTATGGGTTTGGGGTTTGTAGTTCAGGGTTTTGGTAGTATGCATACATGCCACCCTGATACATGCTGAGCTGCCTGCTGCCATACCAGTGCCTTTCAATCCCAGAACAGGAGATGCACTGTTGACCCGGAACCCGAAATCTTAAACCCATGGACCTTGAACCCGTAAGCCCGAAACCCTACACCCCAAACCCTTCCACGACTTGCGATCCTGCTGAGCTCTTCCGATCTCTGAAAGCTTGGGTTTAGGGTTTAAGATTTCCGAAAGCTTGCAAAAAACAGGTCAAAGACGTCTAGTAACTCAGATTCCCATCATAAATAAGCTATCCGTAGCCATATACTTAATGGTAATTATAACCCAATGCTTGGTGATCATTTTACGGGCTAAGTCCCATGTTCCTCAAAGTAACCCCCACCCTCCCCCCGGCGAGTCTCAAGCCGAGCCTATCCCCCAAGCCCTATACCCTTATATAAGCCCAAAACCTTTCAACGCCAACCAAAAAGCACAATTCCCAGCAAACACCTTTTATATGACACCTCACAGTCCAATTGATTCTGTCAGAGGTGGTTCGCGGTTTCGATTCGGCACCGGCCACAGGATCATGAGTGCGGGGTTAGGATGTTGGGATTAAGCCTGATTAAGCCTAGCATCCTTGACATTCAAACCGAGCCCTAGACTATTGTTGCGTCTGGCGTAGCTTTCAGATCTTGCTTGTAATGAGGGCTCTGTGCATGTTGGACCCACTTCGCCTGCAGAGAGAAGGCATGCAGTCTTTCTTAATCGCCACTTCGCCCTACTGCTGTTCTGTGTGGATGTCCTTAAGGACGAAGGTGTAAGGTTCATATACCATATAATAGGGATTCATGGTGTAAGGGTATAGGGCCACTACTTTCAAGGGTCATTTCGTCTTTAAGGGTTCAGCAATACAATGAAACCACCGCATGTCCACGTAGTTGGAGGACGCGACATTCCTGGTTCCCAAGTTGGCAAGGGGTAATGTAGGGGCCTAAGAAATTACCAATACTATTTTGGGGCTTCTTGTTGTAATTAAAGTATAATGGCCCCAAAGCCCTGTTCTAACTATTCAGGCCGCTATATTAATAAACATGTTCGGCGGGAAGGGGAGACCACACTAGTTGGCAGCTTCATTAATCAAACACATCGCGCTGACCCCGCATCCCAACACCCTAAACCCTGCAAGCTCCAAACCCCTAAACCCAAACTCCTAAAACCCTAAACCCTAAACCCTAAACCCAAACTCCTAAGACCCCTGATTTGAGAGCAGTATCTGGAAGAGAAGCCGTCTGTCGCCCCAGCGAGGCACGTAGGTTTTCTTTCGTACCGAAGCTTGACAGGACGAGACTATGACGAGCGTCATTACTTCCAAGGTTTCAGGATTTAGGGTTTGATCGGGCCTTAACCCTAAACCCTAACCCCCTGCATCTACTATCACGAAGTCTGAGGTGGTCTTATGTAGTTTCCCAGCATGTGATGCCGATGTTGTTCATCTCCAGCGAGGTCTTCGACACCCCACCGGCATCGACCAGGAAAGTGGCTAGGATCAGCTCAGGGGTTGGTATAGGAGTTTAGGGTGTAGGTTTTAGGGTTTAGGGTTTAGGGTGTGGGTATAGGAGTTCGTTTGGGTTCAAGCATCTCGGGTTACCCTATAAACCGACTAAAAACCGCAAACTCCAAAACGCTTTTGACGTTGAGCCGTGTTGCCTGGACGTCTGCTTTTTAAGTTTCGGCCCACAGACTCTAAACCCTAAACCCCTAAACCCTAAACCCCTAATCCCTTAACCCCTAAACCCTCAACCCCTAAGCCCCTAAGCCCCTAAACCCCCAAACCCTAAAGCTGCATGAAGGTTCAGGCTTGCAGCTGCAAAGCCTCATCGGAGTTAAGCTAGGGGCCTTAATAACTAGAATAGGGTCTTGGGGGATATTATATTATAAATATAGTAAGGAACCCCCAAAACCCTATTCTACTTATTAATTAAAGGCCCTAAATTCAACCCAGTAGTGTTTTCAAAGTGGAGATACTTCATTTACGGTTCAGTTAACATAGAGATCCTGCCTTTCGAAGTTTTAGATGATAAGGGTCCCCAAATGTCTTCATTATCCTGACATTGCTGCTTGAGTATTCCCGCATCTTGAGAGGGCTTTGGGGTTGAGTGTTCTGGGCGTCGGATTAAGGGCAGGACAAGGGCTTAGAAGCAGAGTTGTATTGAATCTCCAGGGTCTCAGGGCCTTACGGGTTTAGGGTTTAGGGTTTTGGGGTTTTGGGGTTGAGGGTTATAGGAGTTTAGGGTTTACGGTTGATGGGTTTAGGGTTTAGGGTGGCAGAGATACCTGGATTGGAAGAGACATCAGTGCCAAGCGGTCCGGCAAGTTCGCACAAGGATGCAGTGGAAGCAGTTACTCGACATGAATTTCGTTTTTCCTTGCTGCGAGGTGCAGTGCATCAGGCTCGTCCGTAAGTCTACCCATAGGCCCTAAAGTAGTTCCTTTCTGGGGTTCAGATATAGAATCCTATAAGGTAACCCCAAAAAGGAACTACTTTAGGGCCTGTGGGTATGTAAGTCCCGCTTGGAATCTGCAAGGCGTTCCCATCGACTGCATGTGGGAAGGCTATAGCGCCGGTTTAGGGTTTAAGGTTTAGGCTTTAGGGTTTGCCCACTTCCCTCGCATTCAATCCAAATAAACGGTGCGGGGTGTGGGGGAGGACAAGACAGAGGTTGAGTTTCGAAAAAAGTGCCAAGTACCCATAGGCCCTTAAGTAGTTCCTTTTGGAGGTTCATATATAGAAACCTCCAAAAGGAACTACTTAAGGGCCTATGGGTGCTGGCGCCCCAAAGTTGGCGTGGTCTGGAAGTGCAAACAGACGCCGCCCCCTCGACGGTCAGGAAGCCTGACAGAGCTTCCTTAGCACGTTAGGGATGGCATAGACTTGCTCTGGAAACCCAAGCATCCGTCCGTGATGTAGAACTGGATCGCTGCTCTATGCGAGCTCCGGATACTGAAATAAGTAACCCAGTAGCCGATTACTTAGGCAAGTGGAGCCGGACATTGACATGTTCTTCGCTGTTGCGTCGAGTGGCGGCGACTAGCAGTTCAAGCCCATAATGTTGATGCACTGCGGCCCTGACGGGGTATTGAAACAGAGGCCCTGGGGTTTGAGGTTTTAGGTTCAGGCCATAATTTAAAGTTGTGGCCCAAGAATGGGGTTTCGCATTAAGTATACTCCTTACACCTTAAACCCCAAAATGGTATTGAAGCTTTCGGGGGAGTAGGTTCGGTGGGAAGCTATAGGAGTCGAAGCGGACATGTACAACGGCCAAAAGGGTAATGTAGGGGCTGTGCTAACTACAACGGGATTCGTTTCGCGGTTCTTTTCAAAGGTCTCACAAGAATTGCCGCGCCTGGACGCAAGCTTGTCGTACTCTCGCATAGTCGTCTTGAAGAGCTTGCAGAACCCTTCCCTTCTAGGATAGTTTCAATCTGTGGATGGGGGTTGGGGTCTATCATCAATTGTGTGGGGACCATGCGAGGTGTATAATATGGTTTCTATCAGTGTTAAGGCTCATTAGGGCTCTATTGGCAGTAGATGTTCTATTCAGGGGCCGTTCTTCCGCAGCGCCTACAGCTGCGCCCTAAACCCTAAACCCTAAAACCCTAAACCCTAAAGCCCTATAAAACCCTAAAGCCCTAAAACCCTAAAACCTTAAACCCTAAACTCTAAACTCTAAAACCCTAAAACCCTAAACCCTAAAACCCCCAAACCCTAAACCATAAACCCTTAAGCCCTAAAACCCTAGAGCTCTAAACCCTGATCTCGGAGGCTAGATCCGGGGGGACCCAACACGCCCTGTAAAGCCGACACGTGCTTCAACCAAGGTCGATTCCAGAAAAGTACACCCATTCCGATGCAACTCAACTGCAAACTAGCTGTAGCCTAGGGTTTAGGGTTTCGGGTCTGTAGCCTCTGCCAACGCCCAAAGTCCACCCAGCTTCTCATCCATCAAACTTGCAACGAGCCAGGGGTCCAGGTATTCCTTTCTACATAATCTGCGGTGTTGTTCGGATACCGCAATCTGCAAAGAAGCACCTTCATGGACCCTGCCCCAATAGATACTTGCATGTGTGAATCAGATATCCTTAACCCTCTCGCGGCCTTGACCCTCCTTAGTCCTGCATGCTGAATAACGAGACCTCTGAGACTAGAGCCAAAAGTAATGTAGCCCGGCTCGCGTCGAGGTACATTTGTTTGCAGGGGTTCGGGTTGCAGTGGGGTTTAAGCTTTAGGCTTACAGTTTCGGACCTGTAGTAAATGTGTAGGCGGTTACAGCGGAGAGCAAATGCAGTTCAAGGAAAGACTTCGCCGTGTTTCGTGGGTTGGTACCTAAACGCCGCGGAAGCTTACTCGAAATTGTGCACATACTTCTTCTGCTTTTGCCTACAGGTCTGACCGACTAAAACCACAGGCCAAACCCTCAACCCAACCGTCGGAGCTGTGTAAAGCTTCAGGCCACGGGCCAAGAGCATTGGATTCAAGTCCCTTGTGCCGAGTGAAAGTATAGCGTCTATAAGATGCCAACCCTAAACCCTAAACCCTAAACCCCAAACCCCAAACCCCTCAACTCAACCCCACACCCAAAACCCTAAACCCTGACAGTCTTGCAGGGTTCCCAGAGACCCAAAACTTTTTGATCAAGAAATATGTACTTCAAGCTTTACTAAATTAAGAGAATTTAGGTATCTCCTACAGTGACACTAAAGTTCCTTGAGTCAAGGGGTTTGGGAGTCTTCGGGTTCTGAGGGATGACTACTTAACGTAGGCCCAAACTTGTGCCTAGAGGGCCTAAAGGGTTTGGTTTGGGGTTTGAGTGTTTATGTGTTGGAGTCTAGTAGGGGTTTTAGAGGGTCCGCACCTAGATCGAGCTTCGACTCGTTCCGCGGCACGAGATCCTTTCATGATCGGTGCAAGTTTCGCAAGCCGCAACTCAATCCTCAAAGCTCTGTATGCTGGTAGAGATGTGTATGGCGTTGCTGATGGTTCATTGACGATGAGAAGTAGCATGACTCTTCTTCCTCCTGAGTGTTACTAGAAGCAGTAACATCGCGGAAAGCCTCACTCACACTCGCTGTTTCGTGTTCAACTTTTGGACATCCTATGGCTTTCTCAGGTAGCTTTTCGCAGCTGACGACGCTGTCATCAAACGCAGAAGGCGAGTAAGTATCCACTTCCGCGCCAATCCTGGTTTCGGGTGTGGTTGCGCAGTGCAGTACTATATGGGTAGTTCTCTAAATTAGGGTCCCTTTTGGGGCACAATATAGTACCGTACCCTTATAAAAAGGACCCCGAAAGGGACCCCAATTTCGAAAACTACCTACAGTATATCGTGCAGAGTAAGGGATAGGGTCTTTTTACACCAAAAGCCTGGTTGTAAGCTTTAAGGCTCCTCCGTTAAGCCCTATAAAACCCGCCCCCACCCTAAACCCTAAACCGCTAATCTCTGCGACCTCTGTGAGTCTGCAAGACATTTGCAGTTCTTGTTGCTACCGAAGCTTGAGAGGACGAGTCCGCCAACGAACTTAGGTTCAAGGTTTAGGGTTTATGATTTAGGGCTTAGGGTGCTTTTAGGGTTCCAGGTTCAGGGTTGAGGGTTCAAGGTTTAGGGTCCGTCGTTGTGGACCAAAATCCCTCGAGATCAGCAGAACAAACTGTAATCTCCATAGAAATCCTATATCTTGAAGCCGATCCCCTGAAGCCGATACCCTGAAGCCGAGGCCCCATAAGCACCCTAAACCCGAAGCCCTTGCAATCAGTTTGGGTTTAGGGTTTGGGGTTTAGTTAGGGTTTAGGGCTTAGGGTAATTAACCCCAAGCTTGACTGAAAGGCTGCCTCGCGCTTCTGTCGCCGCAGCATCTTTGTGTCTATCCCGCGGGGGGTGACACCTTCACCTGCCAGGCCCTCGCCGACGGTTTAGGGTTTAGGGTTTGAGTTTAGGGTTTAGGGTTCAGGGTTTAGGGTTTAGGGTTTAGGATCATCTTTTTAAAAATTATTGACTAGTTCTTGTTTTAAAGTTTCATCTGCTGTACCCTAAACATACCTATTCAAGATTGATCAATCCTTCTCTCAACCCCAAATGCAAATACAAACTTAAGCCCTACACAGAATCGAGAGCCAAAACCCTAAAGTGCTTGCAGTGTTCGGAAATAAGGTGGGAAGGATGGTTTTCCCCAAACCCTAAACCCTCAACCCTCGACCCGAAACCCTGAACCCTAAACCCTCAACCTTTGATAGGTTTTCCTTTGCTTTGGGGGTCCTTGGGGAAACCGCCGAGCCGGAGCCACTCTCAGAGCCCTACACTACGGTTGAGGATATAAATCCTGCAGTACCCATAATAAGGAATAAAGGGTTTTGGGTTTCGTTTACATATGGTTTGGGGTACCCATACTAAGGAATATACCACAGCCCGCATAGTTTAGGGTCCTTAAGGTAATGCAGGGTTTTCATCACCAACAGTATGTACCCTGAGCAGCTATACCCTACTTCCTGACAGTCTACGCCAGCTCGAAGAACAAAAGGCCTCAAGGAAGGAGTGTCCCACTCCACTGAGCTCTACCTATAGCCTATAACTATAGTCTCCATTGTAGTTCTATTCTACCCTAAACCCTAAACCCTAAACCCAAACCCCAAAACCCTAAACGCATTTTTATATCTACGACAGGATCCGGGCCACAAGCTTGGTTAACCCAAGCGGATATCACTGGAAACTATAGATAAGTACCTGCCACCAGAAGCATGAACATGGCACGAATCGGATCAGGCTTGTCAGGTCGACTGAGGTTCTAGGGTTCTTGAAGGATGCAGATTGTAGTTCAGATTTGAGCCCCGGTCAGACTCAGATATATGGCCCTATCAAAAGCCTCATAGACTCATAGACGTGAGTGCACAAGTTTATGGCACCTCTTCAGCTCCACCATGCTCCACCCCCAACCCTGAACCTTTGAAAGGGCTTATTGAGCCTTCTGGGCTTCAAACCGGTAAGACTTAAACCCGAAGCCCCGAACCCTAAACGGTTTTGGGTTTAGGGTTTAGGGCCGCACACCGTAAACCCGAAACCGTAAGCCCTAACGACGCCCAAAAAGCCAAACCATAAACACTAAAATTTGGGCTACCAGCACCCCCCAACTACTCTCTATTATATTACGAACTACCCCACTGTTAAGGACCATAAGGGCTCCATTAAAGGGTACTTGGGGGGTGCTGCTAAGCCCGACCTAAACCCTAAACCCTAAACCCTAAACCCTAAGCCCTAAACCCTAAACCCTAAACCCTAAACCCTAAACCCTAAACCCGAATCTTTGACAGATCCCGGGGCGTGCCGTCCATGCCTGGGCTTCAGTTGCACCTGGGCAGCAAGTGCAGAGGCCTTTAGGGTGTAGGGTTTAGGGTTGAGGGGGTGCATGTTCTAAAGTGCGGAATGTAGGTCGGGTTTGGATTTAGGTTCTAGGTTTGGGTAGGGTTTTGGGTTTGGGTTTGGGTTTGGGTTTTAGGTTTAGGGTAGCTTCAGCTAGGGGTTTCGCCTAGCTTTGGCTTTAAGCTTTAAGCCTTTGGGGTTGGGCGTATGGATTTCGGTTTAGGCTTTGGGGGTGGAGTTGAAGTAGACTGTTTTGGATTCCGGGCTTACAGTCTTGGGACGTGCTTAAAGTTGAAAGCTTAGGCTCCACGGCAGGATTTAGAACCTGAGAAGGCAGAGCTTAGGGCTGTAGGGGTTTAGGGTTTAAGGTTTAGGGTTTAGGGTTCCAATTTTTTGTGCAGAAAATGTCGCGCTGTAGTGCTGTACGACACTAGTCTGAGGGCATGTTCACTGTGCTGTCATGTGCGCATCCGGCACTCAGTGCATCTTCAACAGCAAAGAACTTGTGAACCCTAAACCCTAAACCTTAAACCCTAAACCCTGAATCCTAATCCCTAAGCTTTAAACCCTAAACCCTACACCTTAAACCCTAAACCTTAAACCCTAAACCCTAAACTAACCGGAGACCGCTGCGGCTGGTCAGAATCAGCACATCGCCCGGCAACCTCCGCCCAAAGACCGTAAGTTCTGTAGCGTAGCGGACGAAGAAACCCTGGCCCTACAATCACAAAGAAGTGGG
>CAJNDV010035856.1:0-10100 GCA_905221635.1 Symbiodinium sp. CCMP2456
TACTACTACTACTACTACTACTACTACTACTACTTGTACTTCTGCTACTGCTGCTACTACTACTACTACTACTTGTACTTCTGCTACTGCTGCTACTACTACTACTACTACTACTACTACTACGGCTACTACGGCTACTACTACTACTACTACTACTACTACTACTGCTGCTGCTACTGCTACTGCTACTGCTACTGCTACTGCCTGCTACTGCTACTACCACTACAACAACCACTACTACTACTACTACTACTACTACTACTACTACTACTGATGCTGCTGCTGCTGCTACTACTGCTGCTACTACTGAAACTGCGACTGCGACGGCTACTGCTACTGCTACTGCTACTGCTACTGCTACTGCTACTGCTACTGCTACTGCTCTTCTCAAAGCCAGCTGCCATCAAAGCTCTGCCAAGCCATCAAAGCTTCTTTTCAAACACTGAAACCCTACCTAGACCTGTAGACTTCTATGAGTACATCATGAGGAACCCTCACAAGGTAGTTCAGGTATACACTAGGCCAAACTAACCCCATTTTCGGGATGCGCACAGGTTCACAATGAGAACGATTTCGTTGAGCTGAAGCCTTGGGCGGTGCCGTGTGGCACGAAGCTTTCTACAGCTCTTGGGATGTTTTTGTTTTGTTTTTGCCTGCTTTCGGGGTAATCCCAACTTGGATACCCTGAAAGCCCTAAACCCCAAAACGCTGACAGCTGCAAAGCGAATTGAATCTAAGTCCCCAAATCCTAGGCCCTAAACCCTAAAATCCTAAAGCCTCATGCCCTGAGACCCTCAAGCCCTAAAGCCTTAAACCCCAAAGCCTTAAAGCCTTAGAATCCGAAACCCTAAAACCCTAAACCCTAAAGCCTGTTACAAATCCTTAAAGGAGCCCATGTAAAGCCCTTATAGAACCTTCAATAGAACCCGAAAGAGCTCAGGAAGTGGATGAAGCGGAACTGGGACAAGTGGCAAGGCCAGAGCTCCGAGTTTGGCTTTCAAGACAGGATTAGGGTTTAGGGCTTTAGAGTTTAGGGCAGTAGGGTTTCGGAGTTTAGGGCATAGGGCTTTAAGGCCTTCGGGTTTGAGGGTTTTTAGGGCTTTAGGCTTCTATTTAGGGTTCTACACGGGTTTGTTGACTCTCATGGAGATCCTGAGAATTTGGATTCGGTTCATTTGCCGATGCCATGTAATCTTCTCTGTATCATTCCAGTCAACCAGGAACAGGTTGGCTTCCCATGGGTTTACTACGGCTTCGAGTTTTCACCCAGCAAAAGCACGCACTGTTCTCATGCTGTGATGCTGCACTGCTGTTCACATGGAGCTCGGCTCCACTTTTATCCTTCAAGGCTGCCAGGAGCATTGGCCTAATTGGGCTTCAACACTCCTCCTCGGCTGCATCGTCCCATTCGGGAAGGGAAGCCGTGATTCTCTTCCGACCCTGGCTGCCTGGAGGCAATACCCACAAAACATCCTGTTCTCAGTAGATGTTACGTTCCTCAGGGTATGTCACGTCGGGAAGAGGTGCGAGCGCTCCAGGTGTTCTGCGATTGGTGGTAAATACTTGGATCTCGCACAAGTCTTGAAAAGCGGGGTAGATGCATCAGTAACCAAACCCTGGACCCCATGAGAGCTGCTACTCGGGAAGTGGGACCAGGGCCTGGCAGTCGTGGCAACATCCCCTGCGGGTGGGGTCCGAAGTTTATAACGGTTCTTCGAAATCCATCGGCAAACAAAGGAAGGTCGGGAGCAATTGATGAAGACGAGGTGTGCTCATGGAGCGGCCGAACTGGTGGCGCCGCAGGTGCTGCCAAATAGGAGGGAGCAGCCGGGGCGGCTTCAACATGAGCATGCGCGTAGGGTGTTGGAACCGTTACGTGGTTGGCTGAGCCCACGGATGGTTCCGTGGCACGGTGCCTCAAAGCCTTTGCGTCCGGTTCCCGTCAAATGGCCTTCTGGACAGCGGCGGGCGCTGGCCTGATCATCCCCATCGGCTCTCACAACTCTCACCTGAGGAGTCCCTTCTCGGTGTGGGCAACATGAACTCACACAGTAAGTCACACAGTGCTTGTTGTCTCCCACCAGAGCAGGGCACAATCACCATCATTTGCGGCCTCACTCAGCTCCGCTTGCGAAGGCAGCAACAGGAGTATCATCCACCTTTAGCTTCATCTTCATCTCTGCACTAGACCTTCGTCCTCGAAACTCTCAGAAGGAGGCTCGACACTCAGGCTAGAAGGATGGGCTGTTTCCGGCCGTCCTCGCGCTCTACTCGTGGTTTAAGGAGGACCATGGCTACTTTTCGATTGCTGGGAGGGGAAATAACTAAACAGACCCCATAGCTCATTTAGGGTTTGGTGTCTGGGTTTCGACAAGTGACAAGGCCTTCGTCAGGCTGTCTGCCAAATGCTCCTCACCTGGGCAGTGCTCCACCTCCAATTCGTTCCGAGTGTTCATTGTCCTTTAGGAATCCACCTACTGCTTCTGCCAAGATAATTGCTGCAACGTTGTCTACCAACAAAGTTTTGGATTATGGCTTCCAGTGGTTGGCCTTGCACCGTGCCCTCGCAGGGCGCAATCACCGTTGTGTTCAGACTAACCAAGGTTTGCTTACACGTTTTCCATACCACGCAGCACTCATCATACTGGACCTCAATTCCCCAAATCGAATAGTCACCAATTAAACAGTGCAAACGAAGCATGGCACCAAAGAAAGCCTAGTATTCTTTGTTCATGCTCTAGGATTCTGCTGCCAGGCCTCTCGACTTGAGCGGGTGCTCTCACGGTCCAACTCGACATGAGCCCAATGCAGAAAGCAATATCCCGGCGCATGCGTTGGGCCAACCACAATGGCTTGCCAGTAATCTTCTGAGCTGCACCCAGCTGCAAATCACTCGTGACATTCTCAACTGGCGGTATGTCACGTGCCCACTCTCTGGGCAAAGGGGTGGTTGCTCGGGCTGTTTCGCCCACACTGTGACTTCGCAGGAGCTCGTCAATGTCACTTTCCTGATTCAGGCTATAACCCACTATTCCATTGTCGTCGACCTCCTCATAGATGTCAACTCCCAGGAACCTAAGTGGATCCTTTGATGTAGCCGTTTTCAGATCGGCACACTCGCTCGCAGCGCTCTCTGCTCCAGGTGTGAGAGCCCGTACAGTAGCTATGTCCCCGTCTGAAAGGGCCAAGAGGTCATCCACGTACAGTAGGGTGGCCTAGGCATGAGCCGTCGGTAAGCCGGATGTACCACACATTATTATCGCTCGGAAGTCTTGCAAGCCGAGCCGAGCCGTGTAGTGTGGTCCAAGTCGCGGTACACAACACACTGTCACGATGATTGGCCCACCAAGCCGGTAACGCACTGAACCTCTACAGCGCATGGTCTAGTACCCAGAGTTCGTCTGGGACTTAGACCCATATCTTTATGTTGTGCCCGTATTATAATCAAACTGCAAGGGATCATGAAAAAAGGCTGCTTCTATATCGGTTTTAAGGGCGCGCAAAAGAGGCTTGCAAGCTGGTAGGATTCAGGAGCTTCCTGGGGTCTGTGGAGCTTTATAAAGCCACAAACGCAATCCTTCGGTAGGGGGTGAGGGGTCTCATAATTCAGGCACATATATATATATATATATATGATTAGCACTTTTTGGCGCGGAGTACTTCAACGCCCCAGCCTGAATCATCGAAATAATCTCCCTCAGCAGTCACTATATACCTTTATACCAATCCACTAATGTAGGAACCTGAGTAAGAAACCTTGGGTCGTCATTCGGGCTTGCTACATGGATCCTAATATTGGGATTATAGGACCAGGGCTTCTCAATCAGATTCTTATATCATCATACATTCAGTGCCCTATTCTCCTTGAGGTTCCAATTCTTATGGCCCCTTTGTCAACGAGGCTACTCTTTCTACACGGGCTCCCTGGCCATTGAGAGGTGCGTGACGGCGACCTTGCAGCATCTATTACGCTACTATAGTACCTAGTACTGATACGAATAATGCTTGGCCTAATATTCCCGTACCAAATGTAATACTGAAACTAACCCTTTCTGGTTCAATGTTGGCACTGTTCTTTTGTCAATGGCAAATTAATCACGGTTTGGTAGGTTTGCTATTCCTGCCGTGGTTTGCTCACATCTTGAGATTCGAATCTTAAGAGGCCAAAAAGGGGTTTAGCTTGTGGGGTTTTAGTAGGGATTAGGGTTACCATAATACGGTTCCCGTTAAGGAAGCCCTAACCCAAGAATCTTAAACGCCCCTGTTGGCCCTCCAATCATCGAAGCTGAAATTCAGAGAACAGAGGACATCTTTGGGTGCCCTCTTACAAGGCACAAGCCGACGTCGTGATCCAGGATTGCAGTATACCGAAGACAGCTTTACTGGAGTGACAGTCACAAGGCAATGGTCTCACTGTTTCAACCAGGCACCAGTTCAGTTTAAGTTTCGCTGCCCTGCTGCATGACGGTCATGGTCACTAATACGAATCTCGGCGCGAATTACGCAGCATCGCTGGTGTTTAGAGCTCCTCAAGCCCGTCGGCTCCCTCGAACTCGTAAGCTGGGGAAACCTATGTAGCCAGGTGACCTACGCCATCAACGTGCAGCCCGTCATTGCTTTCATTGGTGGCTTGCAATTTGACGTGATGCCGAAGCCGCTGGCTTCGGTGGCTCGGGCTTAAGGATAGGGTTTAAGGTTCACATTAATGTGATGAATAAAATGTATGCGGCTGAAAGCCGAAACCCCACACCCTGTGGTAGTTCGTATTCAGGTAATTTTGTGCCTGCGCTTATGCACCAGTTTAGGGTCTTCTACACTTTGGGCGTCCGTCAATCTTCCTGACGCAACATGCCCAGAGACTCCAAAACCCCTTCATCAAGGGATGAACCTTAAATGACATGAGGGTTCCTCTCATATTTCAAGATCTATTCCCAAAAAATCCGGATTTGGGAGTATCTTGGTGTTTTGGGCCATCAACGCACCAGAGTGGGGATGTTTAGGATGGCCCATCGTCAAAGTCAGAACGAGTGCATGAACCCTGTATACTCTGAATGGATGCGTAATTTACGGGCTTAGCAGAATCACAGTACAGCAGAATGTATCCCCGAGACCGTATTCTGATTTTAAGGCCCCTCCTACCTGTGTGGGGCTGCGTTTTGCCCAGGCCCCATTTTGGTATCCAAAAGAGGGCGTCCCTCTGATTCTGAGGACCCCTCAGGGATCCGAGTTTAGGTAGAGCTTCAAGGTTTAGGATTTTCTGGTTTAGGATTTAGCGCTTTGGGTATAGGGTTTAGGGGCAAGGAGTCTGGGTTTGTAGGGTTTAGGATTTTAGCGGTTTGCTTATAAGGTTTAGGGTTCAGAATTCTACCGTTCTAGGGCCTCTAGGGTTTATAGATGTATAGTGTTTAGGGTTTAGGCTTTACACCACCCGGGTTGATGCGGCAAAGCGCAAAGACGCAGAGAACCTTTAAACCCTAGTCCCAAGGGTGCAAGCACCTGAAAAATCTTGTTAATGTATTCTCCTAATATCAACTTACATAGCTACTCTGCTAAACCCAACTACCTCGTTAGTCTACGGCCCTGAAGGATCAGTAGTTCCATTCCTAGGGCTTCAACATAAAGCCGCCAACGGGCCCTCACGCGACAACAGTTGAATCTTGAACCCCACCTTACCTCTAGTCTCCTTCGCAGTTCCTGTTTTTTGGTACCCTAACGTCAAGACTGGAAATATCCTAGGCCTTAAAACATACTGGATGCTGCAACCCCCAAACCCAGAGCCCAACAAACCCAAACCCAAAACCCTAAACCCCAAACCCTACACCTCCTACAGACCAGGTTGACACGACTGTTTGCTGGCCGAAGGGGCGGCCCGACGGCCAGGACTTGAGCATGCTTCGCACCGAGCTCCTGTGGCTTTACTTGGGTTAGGGTTTGGGGGTATAGGGTTTAGGGTTCAGGGGTTTAGGGTTTAGGGGTTTAGGGCTGCAGGGTTTGATTAGGGTTTCGGGTTTACCTAGTCTTCCATAAGTAGGGTTGGATTGATTTAGTTTTAGGATGACTTGCTGGGCTGGGGCTATTCTTGGGTTTTGTCATGGAGGCTTGCAGTTTTGGATAGGGTCTTTGGGTTTTTAGGGTGTGGTGGTTTAGGTTTTTGTGGTCACTAGGTTGCTATTCGGCAAACTTGCTGATTTCCTAGGGTCCTACGAGGGTATGTATTCGTAATACCCTAAATACTGCTGGGGCACTAATATCACTCGGGATCCTTTCTCTTTCTGGTTTTGTTTTTTTCATAGTTTAACAGGCAGCCCATCTATGGTGTTCCGATATCATTAAGTTTCAGTCTCGTCCTGAATTTGATGCCATGCTGACCTGCCCTAAACCCTAGACCCCGAACTCGAGAAGTAAGGATCAAGTCCAGCGGCGTGCTGCTCTATTCCAAGACCCTTCGGTTGAACAAGCGCTCCCTGGGTCCAAGATTGACGGTTGGTTTCGGGTCTAGGGCTTATAGGGTTTAGGCTTCTGTGCGCGGGTCAGAAATGGAGGGTGTAGTATAGAAGCGTGAGTAGCTGGTATAATTGCTAGCAAAGACTCAGTCTACTGCTGTTTAGCCCGCTACATTCGGGGATTGGACTTTGACCGCGTGGTGGCAATCGGATCGGTCCTCCCTTTCTTTATTTCCATCTGCCTCGCAGCTTGTCCCACGAGCACAAACCGCGCATACACTCTACACACACCCACACACGAACGTATCTATCGACTTACCTACCTCCCTCCTTGTCTACCGACCTACCGACCTAATTTGAGCGGGTTGTCCTAATCAAGGAGAAAAAACTTTAACTCCTAGTCGGGTTCCTTGATTAATTTCACATGTACTAGTCCTTAATTAAGGACAATACTTAAATACTGTTGGCGTTCCTAGAATACTTTAAGATGCAGTCCCTAATGGAGGGGTTTTGGAGTATCTGGGAAACGACTTGAACATTCCCTGGAAGGGTGGATCTGGTCCGGTGTGGGGCTTATAACTTGGGGCTAAAGCGAATCATGATGCTGCCAGCTGCGTGGCCGGGGGGCGAGCGCCCTCTGAAACACTACGCCATTCGTGACACCGTTTTTGTCCTCGCACAACGAGTCGGCCTCCATCCTGAGCATGAGTGCCCAGGTCTGTTGCTGCCGCAGTCCCCGGAGGACATGAGGCATGGAGGTCGTCGCCCCGCGGACTTGTGCCTGCCTGGCGTGGCTTGGATCACCTGTTGCGTTTGATTTCGCTGTCACGGCGCCGCAGCGACAGGCGACCCTTGCCCAGGCTAGCATGCAGGCTGGAGCTGCGGCGGAAGCCTATGCTCGTCACAAGGAGTAGCACCTTGGTACGGCAGCGGCCTGCGAGGCGCATCCAGTTCGTGCCTTTAGTTTGTTGAAACGACCGGGAAGCGTTGCTGCCCGCGCTGGTGCGGAGCCAGGACCACCTCGAAGAGCTTAGTGTCGTCGTGCACTCTTTCCGTGCCCGGGCCGCCCTGCGGCAGCGTGCAGACCTGGAGGCGTAGTTGCCTTAATTGGCCTTAATGCCTTTTGATTACTTCGCTGGGCCTTCTGGTGTCGTCGCCCGGGGCGTCGCGGTGGTGTCAAGGGGGCTGAGGGCCGGCCGTGGTGTGCTCGGGGGAAGGATGATTGCACGGTGCACAGGTGGGAGTTCTCGGCTCTCGCCAGCTAGACTTTGGAGCGGCTCTGCTTGGGCACCGGTCACACTGTGACGCAGCCTCGGTTCCCATTGTGTTCGTTTCGGTGAGGGAGCTGCATGCACATCTGGCGGCACCCGTGCATCCAACTACTTGCTTCTGTTATTTCCACAAGCATTGTAGTACCACGTAGTACGAATGCTGCTATCGTAACATACGACCTTGTATGCGAAACCTCAAGTTCCGGGTTCTGGGTTTGGGGCTAATGGTGCAATGTACCTAAAAGTTAAGTACTTAGGGCTAAAGCAAACCATTAAGGGTCCAATGGACCTACTTGGAGGATCATGGGTAGTTCTAGATCGGGTTCTAAGAAGGAAAACTATGGTTGTGACACATTTCTAGTGGACTCATAACCCTACTTATAACTACCCATGAACCTCCAAGTGATAGTGAGGTAATACTAGTTTTGTAGTAGCATTTGGGAGAGTATCTGGTTAACCAGTACTTGGACCCCTACGGAAAGCCAGAAAGTTGGAACATCACTGTCCCCATGCCCTTCAGGAAAAGCACAGGAAATCACAGGACCTAATCATCCTGCATCCTATGTCCATGAACCAACACTCTGAGGTTCGCTGTAAGTGGGTCTGGGGCTGCAGGTTCTGGCTTTAGCATGCAAGTTTGGGGTTCAGGTTCAGGTTTTGTCGGGTCCAAAACCGGTCCCAAGCCTAGACCCTGAAACTTAAAACCGACCGCGCATGAACGCGCTAAGCCCTGCACCGAAAGCTGAAACTGTCAAACAAGGCCTGGACCCAAAACCCCCAAACCCCAAACTCGAATCGTCAGACCCTCAAGCCCTAAACTATCGTTGACAGCTTAGGGACCAAGGTTTCGGAGGCGGAACTCAGTTCGTCCCGCACCACGTCAAAGCAACCAATGCCAATTTCAAGAATCCGACCAATCCCCGAAACTGGGATCTGATTTGAAGCCCATTTTTTGTTGGCAGTGATATCTTTTTGCTTAGGGTTTAGGGTTGCTGCTTTTTGTTAGGGTTGCGGGTTTCTAGGGGGATAGCAGGTACCTGATTGTGTTCTCTGTTGAGTCCTTCTGTTTCTCTGTCAGCTCCCCTAACCCTGTCGCAGGTAATGCCATGTCCAGGACGAAGCTCATGCAAATGAACGAAAGTCTCGAGGCGGGTTGCCTACACACCCTTCATGCCTCCGTAACAAGGATTATGACAGGGATCCATACCTAGTGTTGAGGTTCGCCGAAAGCAGGAGTTTACTAATCAGGAGACGACAGTTAGGATCTCGATTTGGGTCTCGGGTGCCTGTACATCCCAACCCTAGAGCCCATATCCAAAACCCTGAGCCCTCGGCCAAAGAACCTGATGCCCGAAACGCTAAAGCCCTACGTCCTAAAGCCTCAAACCCCAAAACCGTAAGTCCTCCAAACCCAAAGGCCTCAAAGCTAAACCCGTAAGCGAGGCAGACATCGCCTGAAAAATGCCCCAGGTCCACGAAAGCCAGAACCGGTCGTCGGAGGAAAGCAGAGGTAAGGGAGGAGACGGAGAGTTAGAAGGCCCCGGGGCAGAGCTTCACTTTGTAAAGATTTCTGGGGATTTCTAGTGGTGTAGGGCTTAAGTTTTGGGGTTCAGAGTTCAGAGTTTATAGGGTTCCTTAAACTCGCAGGGTTCTTAGAAGAGTCCTAATGGATCGGGTGTACGTTCGTTGCAGAGCTTTGCATGTTTCTATTTGGTTGGGCCCTGAAGCCTACACCGAGATCCTTCTTCTAGTGCCGGATTTTGGGTTGGGGTTTCGGGTTTAGGGTTTATCACTGGCCCCCAGTCCGGACCTGTCAAATCCAAACCTTGAAAGGTGTCTTCGAGTGGATGGAGGAGGAGGACTTCTACCTGGCCTCCGCGAACTATACACAGGATGGGAACCGAGGGAAGCTAGCACTCGTTGTTCCCCCTGCGGAAATGTGTTCTTGAATTTGTTGAATCAGGTCAAGAGTTTGGATTCTGATTCGTTCCATCTTCCCGAGTGATAGCTTGTGCTCACAGTCATCATACCACAGTAGAAGAAGCATCGCAGAAGATAAGAAGTGCATACACATGAAGGAATGAAGAGAAAGCTGAGATTAGTAGTAATAGTGGAATGGTAGCCAAAGCAGCACTAGGAGCACAGCTCATTTTCGTCTCGCCTTGGTACCGATGGCAGTGATACCACGTGGACAGTGCTGGTAGTAAGTAGCGGTAGTGGTAGTGGTAGTGGTAGTGGTAGTGGTAGTAGTAGTAGTAGTAGTAGTAGTAGCAGTAGTAGTAGGAAAAGTAGTAGTAGTAGTAGTAGTAGTAGTAGTAGTAGTAGCAATTGAAGGAGGCCTCGCTCTCAGTGTTGTCAGCATGCAAGAGAACCAAGCACGATCAGT
>CAJNDV010035857.1:0-12381 GCA_905221635.1 Symbiodinium sp. CCMP2456
TGCCGTTGCGCGACCCTGAAATCTGGGAAGCGGGGCATCTGTGAGAGGCCGATGTTGATATGAGACGGGTAATTCATTGCTGAACGACTCTTGCCGGCTTAGCCTGTTGGTCGCAGCTCGTTTCACCGATTATTGGTTGCTTTTTAGGTCATTGTTGCTTCTTGTTGATTTCGTTAGGACCGAGTGCAGCAACTGCCGTCGACGAGGCCTGCTCACGCCAAAAAAAAAACTGCCGGAAGGAAAACAGCGATCTCTCATTGCGATCAAGTTTTATATCTTTTCAAGTGTTTGAATCTTACATATCTTTTCACCGACGCTTGAGGCGAAGCTTCTGACAGCCTTATTTTCCGTGGAGAGTTTTGAAAAATCCGAGGGAAGTTTTCAACACTTCTTCGCTTTATTTTGCTTATGACTTAAAGTTTTGAACCACGTGCTCATGCTTGTTGGAAGTTGTTTAGCTTCTTTTTCCCGCGCCGCCTCAAACAGGGATGGGATGGGTGGGTAGCTGCTCCCCGGCAAGGGCCGAAAAGGTTTCCCTCCCTCCCACCCGGGGTAATCGTTGGCGATCCCTAGTGTTTGCCATCGATCGGTGCAGGGACGTGCAGGGATGTCAACTTCCCCCTTCGGCATTGCCGGAAGGAAAAAAGCGATCTCTCCTTGCGATCAATGTTTATTGTCATTTCAAGTATTCTGATTCCACGTATATTTTGGGAGAATGATGAACTGAGCGATTCAATAGTCAAGCATATGAATAAAGCAGAGCTCTGAAAAAAGAAGATTCAACTAACACTTGTATGGAATGGTGAGTTTTTGAGTTTTTTACTCAGCGTCCGTTTCTGATCAAACAAGACGAACACTGCACGAATAGCGCATGGAATTTTACATGTGTTTTGTTCACTTGCGAACGTTCAAAGAGTCATAAACGCAACGCCCGCCCAGTCCTTTTTTACAATCATGTTATTCTTGGGCAGGTGGCCCTCAGGTTTTTCCGGTATGTGACCATCCTTCTCACGACTTTTCCGCCCCATTGTGTAGCGCCCGGAGCCCGAGGCCCGGTGCACGTGCAGTACGACTACAAGTGCAAATCCCCATTGAAAACGAAGGAGACCGAGTGTGTGCTTTCAGTCATGTTATCTGACGATATGATTGGGTTAACATTTATATGGAATGGTGAGTTTTGAATTTTTACTCAGCGTCCTTTCTTTCATCAAAGTGATTGGGTGAAAGCATCGTCTGATTCATTTTGTTGTTGCGCCTTTGTTTCCTTTTGGTGCAACCCTATGTTGGGTAACACTAACTGGGTGACGCTCTTTCAGAAACATCTAAAGAGTTCGATGCTTCACTTGTTTGTATATGTGGCTGTCGATGTGATATTGCTTTCGGTTGCGACTCCCGAAGCCACCTGACCTGGTTGGTGCATGGCACATCGAGAGCTTCAGCCATGCCCAGCTCGCAGCTCAAGAAAGCAACCAGTTCTGTCGAAAGGAGTGAGATGTGGTTGATTTGCGAGCATTTGCAACATGCCTTTCATGCCTACCCAGCATTTTGCTCGAAGCATCAGCGCTGATGGGTAACGGGGCGGGATCTGAGCGCTATCTCGTACCGGTGCATGGGGTGCCATGTGCGGGACAGATTCCGATTCATGTCAGTGTGGAAGTGCGTTCTGCGCCCTGCGCAGCGCCAAGCCGAGCCTGCAACCCGTCCAACGTCAACGTTGGATGGACAATGCCACTCAGAGTGCCACTAAGTGATACTTGGCCTGAAATGTGTGCTGTCGGCATTGGCATTCTACAAAACCATGACGGGCCATGACCATGCCCTGAGCACACTTTCGCTCGTTCTTTCACCCACATCGGGTCCTTCCGGTATATCCGCGATATGCAGCTTTTTCCGAGTAGTCTTTGATTGTCGCAGTCTTTCCAATGTTTTTGTGTACAACGGCCGTTCAAGAGCCCTTGCCTTCGTGTTGTCCCTTGCAAAGAACATCAGATAAACTAAGCCAGATTCGGTCGGAGAGCAACCGGTGTTTTGAAGACTGTTGCGTTGACCTGGTTCGGCCAATACTGTCCCTCGTGTAACACACAAGATCCACGAAGCTAGAAAAGGTGCTTTGTTCTATTTTCGATTCGAAACGATGAAAAGAATATCCAAGGATCCGCTCTTTGGGCCTTCGGTCGCCTCGGTTGCGGCAGCGAAAGGTTCCGCTGCTGCTGCTGCTGCGCAAAAGGCGGGCTCCAGGTCCCTAGGTATCGTCATGACAAAACCTTCCACAATACCGGGAGAGACTCACGAATTCTTACCTTCCCACATTGCCAGTCTTCCCCACATTCATGTGCGATTTGCAGTGATCTTCTAGCCGACAGCTGCTTATGCAGAGATTGAAGTTGTCTTTCTAAAGCGCTGCTTCCGGACGGTGGCATGTAGCCGGGCCTGGAACTGGTGGCGTGAACTGCATTCTCTGGCCTTGAGAGGTAGCGTCCACGTGCCCGCCACGTGAATATCGTGAGGCCGGGCCTTCACATGCCACCAGAAGTCAGCATTGGTCGTCTGCACGGATCAACCCAACCCATGAAGGTGCGGGTGATGGCCATGAGGGCTGTGCACGAGGAGCAGCACCTCCGGTGTCTTCATGCAGCGGAGGCTTGTTGCATGTCACGAATTCTTGTGCTACTTCGTTCTTCGGTATCCTGGTGTCAGCAGCACGAGGATGCTTGTCATGTGGGGTGTCGGGCTGTGGGGTCGTGTTCAGAAATTTTTATCAACTGAAGTTGGGCCAGCTTCAGCGGAACCAGATCGCATGTGAGTGTAAGTGCTCGCACGTAAGATGATGCCCGTGGCTGGGCAGGACTTCTTTCAGAAGCAGCACTCCGCGTCCGCGATGTGTGCTCTGAACAATGCGGTTGGGAAGAAAGTCATCAGCTACGAAGAGTGGCAGAAATTGTGCGAGAATGACCAGGTATTTGGCCAAGGACACGCTCTAAAGACGCATCTTGCCGACAACATGTACTTGAAGCTCTCCATGAGAAAGCAGATTTCGCGGCCCACCCTAGCAGCTGTCGTCAATCAGGGAGCCGTCGGCTTCGTCCAAGAACGACCGAATGAGAAAGATAACGGTGAGAAAGTCTGGATCGCCTATCGCCTGGAAGCCGGGGGGCACATCCGGCGTCTGGATTCTCTGAAAAGCGAACCTGAGAGCATCTCCGAGCAAGTCTTACAGGACGATTGGGACAGTTACGAGCAAAGCACTTTCGGCATCTTTCGAGATTGAAGCCGCTTTTCCAGCTTCGCTCCCAAATGCTATGTTCCAGAGACCACCCCTACCGTGGCTGTTGCCTCTTAAAGAGGTCCTCCATGGCAGTTCGGTTGTCCTGGCGTCGAACCCATTATGCCCGGCATCGACGATTCCGCGTGATTGGCGAGTTGGGGTAAAAATGACTTTCGTGCAGGTTTTTGTTGCTGCTTCGACTCCTCCTTCGTGCGTCCAGGTCGGCAGGTCGGCAAGATGTCCGGGCCCGCGGCCATGCCTTTGAAGGTGCACCGGCGAGGCGAGCGTGTCAGTGCTGCCTTTGTCCCGAAGTTTCTGTGCTGAGCTTCGAAAAGGCCAACGGAGATGGTAGCTGGGAGAGGATCTACGATGGTCCGAAGCTTTTGAAGCAGGCGACGGCAGCCGTGCAAGTTAGGTTTTTTGGGGCTTGAGGCACCAACCTGCCCTCCAAGCTGACCTTCACCACTCTCCTGATGTGTGGTGGTCGGCTTGCGGCTTTTGCTGCCTTGTGTGTTTGTTTGGATGTCAGTTTCGGAACTGCAGGGACAGCCTCGAAGAACTGCGTGGGTCTGCGCCCCAACAGGGTTTGCAAGGTTCACATGGCTGAAAATGTTAGCCGAAGAGTGCTTCCGCGCTCCCTGGCAGGACCTCAGACTTCCCGTTTCTGGCGGCGAGCTCCGGCGCTCAGCCCCGGCCTCGGTCTCCGTGGGGCCCACGGAGGCTCGGAGCAGTTTGCTAAAGGCGGATGTTTGCATTGCCAGGCAGGTACACAGCAAGAGGTCGGCCGGTAGACAGCCGAGAACTCAGATGGGGGGAATGTTTTGAACATCTTGCTGGTGTTCATCTATTACCGTTCCAGCGACACATGCACATAGACTTTAGATGCAACGGCCTGGGAAGACTTGCTTGAGAGGATCCATCAGTTCCTCAGACCAGCCGGTGTGCAGCACACCAGCTTCGATCACTTCAAGTTGTTGATCTCCATTCCTCGCTTTACAAGAGAGCTCGTCGCGAAGCTGGCTCACTTCCGAAACCCCCTTCTTTTGCCTGTTGCGCAACTTAATGCGGACCGGACCGCACAGAGCATCTCAGGAGGAACAATGCAGCAAAAGTTGCCAGTCCTCCAAGTCTACCTTTTCGAACCCATCCGGGGTCCACCCCAAAGTCAGAACGAGCAGAGACCAAATGTGGAAGGCATGAATGTGCGAAGATTGCTCGAGGAGACTGGCCAACGGACCAACGCCGTGCTAAGTCGGGGGCTCAGCAAGTTTTTTGTCGTGCAACAAGCGTGAGGGTGACATGTCCCTGGAGAGTTTGGCATATGTTTCTGATAGGACAACAACATGCCCAAGAAGGTTTTGCCCAGAGACTCGCGCCATACGGTGCTTCACGCCAGTGGTGGATTTGATGTAATACCACAGTGGGAAATGTTTGGAGCGTGTCTCCGATTCTTCCATGGCAGCTGAAGCAGTTGACAAGCATTTCAATCTCCGGCTCAATCGCACGTGTGGTTCCCCATTCCTGAAGGAAATGAAGGCCATGCCCCGGAATGCGAAACGTTGTGCTTTTTGTTGGAAGGGGGGATGAAGGTTGGGCGAGCACAGCTCTGGCCGCGATCAGAGCTGATCTAGGGTTCTACGATCATACCGTGAGCAATCTTGGAAGTCTTGATTGTTGTCTTGGATTGTCCTGAACTTGCCCAACTTGCCCGTTGGCGATCTCATGTCAGGGTCCCCACCTGGAAACACACGTGACTCGCAACACGGTCTTGTGCTATACACGGGTGGAGAGCGGAAGCGTTTGAGAGCTCAAGGTCGGGCTGCCAGGCACTGCCAGGCACGCGGGCTCAGTGCAAAGACGTGGTGGCGGACGCGCGTCCCTGGCTTCGCAGGGCAAAAAGCTGCGCCTCATCGACTTTTACGAGGCTTCGGAGTGCACAGCTAAGGAGGCGTGGTGATCCCACCGGCTGACTCGCCTCACCTTCATGCTTGCAAGTTGCGTAGAGGCATGGAGAGGCGTTTTTTTGGCATCCTTTTCTGGGCAGGTGAACGTGCAGCGCCAGCCAACATCCAGGTGCCATTCAGAGAAGAGAAACCCTGCCGGTACCCCTTAAGGCGCCCAAGCCGATATCAAAGTTCGGATACAGGGTGGGGGGTGAGGGGGTGATGGTTTCAGAGCTGCGTTTCTACAGTGGCTCAGGGGGAGCCACCATTTCCTGAGCTTTCACTGCAGCCGCCACATTCTACCCGACTACGCATGAGCAAGACACCTGTCCCTTGTGCCAGCCCTGCCAAACTGTCGACTCTTGTCGGGCACTTAGCAACCCCCGTCCCACAGAAAAGAGCTCAACAGCCTCGGCACGTGCTTGATCAGCTTTTGTTTGTCATTCGTATCTTACTTGTGACTTCGTAAGATGGTCGTAGGGGTTTGGGACGACTGGGAGCGCGTGGTGTTTCCCCCGAATTGCCAGGCCTTCTGGTCACGGAACTCTGGCCAGGCAACGGCGAGGAAAAGGCAACGACACTCTGCTTTGCGGAGCGTTATCCCTCATGGCACGATGCGTGTCGAAAGAAAGCGTTTACAAACCACAATTTCAAGGTGGTCAGGTCTACATTTTCGTCGGTCTAAGCCTAGCCGCATTGCTGCCAGCTCCATAACCCGATATGTCTACTGGAGACTTTTCGTGAAGAGAACCCGGTCGATGTTTTGGTTCACACATGAAGAATTCATGTCACAAGGATTTTTTTTTATGTGTTATTGTGATGATAACAATGGCAAGGGTCAACAGGAACGGCGGAACCAATATGGCGTCAGACGGAGAACTTGGCTCAATTGGCTCAGATTTGAGAACCCGATCAGACATGTTTGTTTGGGCCGCATTGTGATTTGAGTCTGCATGCAGCCCACGATGCTCAAGTGAAACCGGAAGTATCAATCAAAGAAGCGTAGCCGGAGGCACTGCAATAAGTATGCTACAACTACTGCCAAGAACGAGCAACATATGTGTTACATCGTAGTTTCGGCACATGTATGATGTATGTGCATGTGTATGCAGATGCACGTTAATGGGCGTACAAGATGACATGTTGAAAGCCCTGTCAAGTCTAAGTCTGTTGGACTTTACGTTTAAAGGTCGGGCACGTCGTACACTCAGAGTACCCAGCCGAAGCCTGCCTCGAGTCAAAGATGCTCAGAGATCTGCTGTCGGGACCTTGTCCGCTGTGTCGTGTTGCGTCAGACTGTCCAGCGAGAGGGGCGCGCCACGTGCATTTCAGGACAGCCCTGCATGATTCGTCTCATGTTGAAGCATGTCACCCGGGAGACTTCCTGAGTCACGTGCTGCTCCAAGCGTGATTTACGCTGCGGCGCTGTGGCGACAGACGGGCTTCGCCTCACCAGGTTTGGAAGCGCGAGTCCTTTGATGCGCCCACAGATGCAGGCATGAACGCAGAACGAAGAGTTTAGGGTTACTCGAGTACCCAAAGTTTCTAATCACGGAGGCTTTGGTGCTTTTCTGCACACGTCGGCAGCAACGCGAAGGCCATTGCGCATTCACCGCAATAGTCGTGCACAGGTGTTGGTTGCCGGCGCCCTCCACAAGGGGCAAAACACCAAGATCACCCTCATGTGATGCGGCAAGCCAGGCACAATGTGTCTTTCAAGCAAGACGAGGGGAGCGTGGACACGACGAAGTGTGCCTGTGCAGCACATTGGTGGTTGGCGCTGTGTTCGTTTGTGGCTGGCAGCCAGCATCTGTCGTGACCCAGGCTATTGTCCCGCAATGGGGCATTGCGTGCCAGGCAATCGCAAGATGGACAGAGGGGTTTCTTGCCTCCATTGCAGCCGGCAGGTTTCCAGTGTCCACTCGGGGAGCACATCGACAGATCGACACCTGGATGAAAGAAGGGGAGTGGGAGCGACCGGCTGCATCTGCGTGATGTGCCCGTGAGTTTCAGGAAGTGCTTCAGCACGGTGACGGCTGGGAGCCAAGCGAGCCACTGTCTGCGCCCGGAGGGGCCCCTTCGCTGGAGGTCCGATATGGCCCTGACACAGACTACCAAGAATGCCTCAAAGAGAAGGCTGCCGGATCAATGCTGGCAGAATCCTGGCAGCAACAATTCCTGGAAGGAAGAGGAGCCCGAAAAGAAGTGCGAGCTCAAGATGCTGCAAGACATGCATGGGCCCTGAAATCGTGTTATCTTTGGCTTCACCGTTTCGCCATGCTTGGACAGAAAGATCGGCACCGGCGGGTGGCGATACTTTGGGGGCGAAGACCATCCCATCGTCAAGAAGGCAATACACCGCAAGTCTGTGGAC
The DNA here is from genome assembly GCA_905221635.1 of Symbiodinium sp. CCMP2456. Lineage (NCBI taxonomy): Eukaryota > Dinophyceae > Suessiales > Symbiodiniaceae > Symbiodinium > Symbiodinium sp. CCMP2456. Next base: position 7,583 of record CAJNDV010035857.1, read on the forward strand.
CTTCTGTCTTTTGGATACTCAGCAGCCAGGTGAAGGGTGTTGCAGAGGCAGCGGGCGTGAAGCAAGGCCGACACAAGAGTAGAATAGATGGGCTTGGCCCGTGCGAGACAGGATGCGCTTGTATTGTAGGCTACGAGCTCATTTCCATCGATGGCAACCAGGCTGGGCACCGAGAATACGGCCTCGGAGCATCACGCAGTCTTTTGTGGTCGGTTCTAACGCATGTTCCAGAGGTGCAGGATCCGAACTCTGCACCTAGAGCCTAGCACTTTCAAACCACCCTGTCACAGCCGCTGTCGCTGTTTCGCTGTTCGAGTGGTTTCTTGCCAGGCAGACTGGCGGGAGAAGGGGTTCAAGGCAGCAACGCCTTCTCGAAGCATGCCCTGGCGTGTTCGTTGGCCTGCAATGCACCCCTGAATCTCTCTTCGGAGGAGTATGTGAAGAACTTGAACTGGGACGTCCCGTCCGGGTTCCGGGCATGCGAAGCGCAGTCCAAAGCAGCGTAGGGCCTAGGCGTTGCTCTTTTCAACGGAGGCCTCCGGGGCAGCCCGTGGAGTGCGAGCCCGGCGATGGCCTGGGGCCCGGGCAGAGCGAGGGCCGAGAAGAAGCGCGTGGCGTGCCTGGGCGAGGGCGGCGAGGGCGGCGAGGGCGGCGGCGGCGGCTTGCGTGCCGTGTGCGACGCGGCCGAGGCTGCAAGAAGCCCTGCCCTCCGCCTCCGCCACCGCCGGTGCTCCCGCGCTCCTCGGCTTAAGTGCCCCTCTGGTGTGTTTCCCTTTGCTTTCTCTGGCCTTTCCAGGTTTCGGCCCCTTCGGGCGCTTTCCTTTCTCCTTTCAGCAGCTGCCGAACGTCGAGGCCCAGCTCAGAGCCGGAACCCTCGCACAGAGCGCGTTGCAAAGAGGAGGCCCCGGGCAGCAAGACGTGCTACCCCAACGGCCTGAGCCTTCGAGCCTCTCCTGCGCTTCTTGGAGGCATCCTAACTCTGCTCTGCAGGCCACTCCTTGACCTTCAAGGTCACCGCGCCTGCATGGATGTTCTGGGCTCGGAGCCTCAGAGAGGGGATGACAGGTCACAGCGTATCACAGCGTGTGTGTCAGGTGTGTGTGTCTCTGCTTCCCAACAGGCACAGACGAAGACCACCTGTCGTGAGAACCTCGGAGTGCTCGCTGATGGTAGTGGGCGGTAGTGGAGCTCTCCTCAGGTGCCTTTCGGGAGACCTGCTGTGCCGAGGCATCCACCAGGCTCGTCGCATCTTGTCAAAAGCGGAGACCAGCATGTTGAATGGTGCTTTGATGCATGGAGGCGGAAACCGGAGGATTCCTCTCTAGCGAAGCGGGGGAAGCGGCGAAGCGTTGGGGTTCCGCTTCCATCGTTTTGTGGGCCCGGCGTGAGGACATCTTCGCGGAGAGCTGTGCGACGAAAGAGGCGCCTCCGAGCCCGCCGAGCCCTCCAAGCCAATTGCGAATTGCGGTCCCCCTGGGCAGATGTGCAAGCCTCAAGAGAGCTGCGACCAGATGGAGGGCAGACCGGGCATCTGCAAGTACCAGGCAGGGCCTCTTCTCCGGAAGAGCTCGGAGTGCCACAGCACAGCACCAGCACAGCGTGGAGGTGCTGGAGCTGAACGGCGACTATGACGACAAGCAGGAGAACGAAGACAAGCAGGACAAGAGGGTACGGCGTGTACGGGGCCCAGAAAAGGGGAGCCCTGGCCTTGCGCATCGCCGCAGGAGGAGGCCATGAAGCAGGCCGAGGAGCAGGCGCCCCCCCCCCCCCCCCGCGCTTTCCGGGACATGCGGGCCGGTGGGAAACTGCGTTCTTGCTGTCGGCCAGGAGCAGAATCAGGAACGCGAGGAAGAGAGGCAGGAGGCTGAAGATGCTGGCGAGGAGCCGGAGGAGCAGTCCGACATGAACCTTCAGGAAGGCCACGAGCAAGGGAACGAGGAAGGACACGAGCAAGGATACGGGCAGGAAAACGAGCAAGGGCACCAGCAAGAGAACGGGCAAGACAACGGGCAGGAAGGGGAGGCTCGTTCCGGGGGCAGCTTCCTGTGCCGTGACCTCAGTGCTGTAGGAACGAAGGCATCGGAAACTTCGCACCGACTTGCTCTTGCTTTCGGGCTGCAGGACGGGCTCTGGACAACAGGTGGGCAAAGCATCCACGTAGAGAGCGAAAAAGGGCTCCCTCTCCCTCTCTGTCTCCAGCAACAACAGAGCCGCAGAGATCCGCAACGCAAGGCAAAGAGGCCGCTGCCATTCTGTCTCAAGCGTTCGTAGCGACGTAGGAGGGAGGTTTGAGCCTCTCGTGGCCTCACGTGGAAAGAGCTCCTTGAACAGCAGAGACAGGAAGCCTGCAAAGCTGTGTCGCGTCACCGCGTCGCCTGGCATCTCAGGTGCTGCGCAGCAGCCGAGAGGCCCTACTGAGTAGCGCACAGCGCGCCCGGACCCCAAAGGAGAAGATGGGACATGCCGGGACCCAGTGCCTGCGGAGCCTCCCTGAGGTGCGCGGACGTTTTCGAGGCACAGGGAGAGCCATCGGCGAGGCGCGGCCGGGGGGGTGTTAGGGGCGCAAAGCAGAGGTTCCTTCCGGCTTTCCTTGATCAGGTGAGCTGCACGGGCAATTGACGCGGCACGGCGGAGCGCTTTTTCTTTGTATCCTGCTTCTTTCTGCTCCTAGTTTACGCCTCCTACTTTCCTACTTTCCGAGTGCCCCCCCCGAAGGACGATGGGAAGATGTGGGGCCCTTTGGCCTCCTCTGACCAGAACGGCCCCGGTCTGCCGGGCTTCGTCTCTGTCAGGATTCCGATTCCCTCCGCTGCTCGCCCGAGCGCCAGGCGTCTTTTCTCCTGCGCTGGCTTCCAGCGGCCTTGCTGCTCTCGCTGCAGGATTATTTTGAGGGAGCCGCGGAATCAAGCAGCAAGCATGAAATACCAGGAGCAGGTGACCGCCATCGGGACGGGCATAGCTCCCGAACGTGTTAGCTCGCTGGCAGGCAACCGGTGTTAGAGCGGGAGAAGCCTGCAGCTGTGCCAGAAATGCGTGAGGCGAGATCACTCTCTACCTGCCGGCTCCAGCAGAAGCCCTTGAGCCCTCCGGCTGCAAGTGAAATCCAACCGTGTTCCTGCCGGTGCAATTCCCCCGTCAGGTGCGAGCTCTTCCGAGACAGCGGTGTCGGTGACGAGCCTCGCTTCGAGGCGGGCAGATGTCATTCGGAAGAGACGGGGTCCTTTTTCGCGACTCCCAGGTCTACCGGGGAGACTGCGAGGTGGCCGTCCGAGTGGATGGCCGGGGGTCCCTGACGAGACGTCTCGCCTCTCCCTTTGCCTTCGCGCTCTAAAAAAAAGCGCCGCTCAGCCGAGGCCTCCTGGTGGACCGGAACTACCAATTCCAGGCTCGCGGCATCAACGCGGCTCGGCTCGGAGCAGGCCCAAGGGCCGCCAGGGCCGCCAGCCGCGGCCACCCTAAACATGCTGAGCCTGAGCGTAAGCCTTGCAAATCATGTTCATGTTCTGCTCTTAAAGACACGGCCATCTTCCATTTTTTCTTCGCTCGCGCATCCAAGCGCATCCAAGGCCGCTGGTGTAGCAGGCGGGAGGAGTGAGATCGTCAACTACGCCCCGGGCCCGGCTATCGGAGTTTAGACGTGCTGAGAGCTGCCTGAGAGCTGCCTGTCTTCAAGCCACCGCGCGCCGCAGTCCGCAGCTGCTCAAGTTTGCTTCGCAGAAAAACTTCGCAGAAAATGGGCGCGGGCGGGAGCTGCGTGCATGGGCACGTGCAGGTGAGGGCGACGGCGAATCCGCACTGGCACGTTCCGGTGCAGTCCGTGCAGTCCGTGCAGGTGCAAGTTCCAAGTCATGTGGAAGTGCGGACCCACGTGCCGGTGCCGGTGAGCCCGCCGGTGCCCTGCTCGCCGGTGATCCCGGTGAGCTGCCCTCCTCCGGTGAAGTGGGACGTTGGCATCTCGGCAGAAGAGCGGCTCCGGATCCAGCAGTGGGCAGCGCAGGTCAGCTCGCAGGTGGGTTTCACAGTTTCCCCTTCAATGTATTGGACATGCCACTCGATGGACATGGACGTGTTGAGCGGCTTGTCTTCGGCGGACCGGTGGCGGATGCAGCATTTTCTCTCGGGCCACTGCGGCCACCACTGCTGTTCAAGGCTTGACGCTTGGCCATTTTAGATCGTGCCTGCAACATCTGCATCGCAATAAGTAATCTTGCTAATTAAGTCTCGCTGTGCCAAGAGCTCTTCTCTCGGCTCACCGAGGATGTGACAGCCGTGCCGGTGCCAGTTGCAGCACCGGTGAAGGTCCCGGTGGAATCTCGGCAGAAGCGATGTCGGCTCCTGTCGGGCGCAGGCATTGGCACATGTGGATGTGTCAGCTCTGTGATTTTAGGCTGTCAGCACTGTGTCGTTTACTACACCGCCACCTGCTTGGACTTCTTCAGCCACTTGCACCAATGAGCAATGCTTCGCCAAGAAGCGACCAAAGCGCTTGAAGTGCTTTAACGCCGGCTGTCTTCAATCTCGCAGGTTGGATCTTGGACAACATGTGCGATTCCCTTGGCCACGGCCGCCTTACAGCAAGGAGCTGTTTCATCTCTATCATGGCCCCTGCTCTCCCCCCCCCCCGTGGCCAGCCTAAACCGGGTCTATTTAGCAGCTGGAACCGTGGGTTTTCAAAGTGTCTATTGAGTATTCTAGGTTATGTATGAAAGTAACACGTACGGGGAATCGGAATATGGAAAATAAAACTGTATCACCTTCGGTGAGTTTCGTCATACATCACATTCACGACCATGGCCAAC
>CAJNDV010035857.1:12481-23508 GCA_905221635.1 Symbiodinium sp. CCMP2456
AGACCCGGTTTAAGCTGCCCCCCCCCCCCCCCCCTTAACCAAGGAGGCTCCCCTACCACCGCCAGCTGATCCACCACCAGGCTGCGCCGCAGCTCGGCAGGCAAATAGTGTCGAACTCTTTTGTGGAGAGCTTGTGGTAGGGGGTGCAGAGTGCAGGTGCCCTTCTTCCAAAAGCTGCACCTGCTTCAGTCCCAAGTGTCCGCGTTGAACAATGCCATTGGCTGGGAACTCGTCACCCAAGAGGACATGGCCATCGTTTCCAGACATTGTGGCGAGGTGGACCAACATGCAATGGCGGCGGTTTTGCAGCTGAAGCGCACCAAGTGGCAGATGAGTCTGGGCGAGGTGCAAGAACCCACTGAGAAAAGAGCAACGGGCTTCGTCCAATATCGGCCTGAAGCACGTCAGTGGCTAGCATACCGGCGGTGGCATGGGGCCGTTTGGCGGCTGGATGCTTTGAAAGAAGCTCCAGAACAAATCTCTGAGGAGCAGCTGCGACAGGAGCTGGCACCCTACAAGAAGAGCACTTTCTGCATCTGTGAGATCGCATGATCTAGTGTTCCGAGACACTGCTTGCGAAGCAGGGCACCTCCGTTTAGTTAGGATTTTCATGTTTTGCTCACTGCTGTTATTCCCGAATGGGATGTGCCAGAGACCAACCATGCCGTGGGTGTTCCCTCTAAAGGAGGATTTTTCTGGCAGTTCGGTTGTCCTGGCGCTGTACCCCTATACAACTTTAGCCTGTTACTGCGAGCGGGCGATTGCGTCTGCTTGGCAAGGTGGGAAAAGGTTCTCCGGTCTGCCCTGAAATATCTGCTTTGTTCGGCTGCCCAACGTGCTCAGATCAGCGCCGGTGTTCCGGAATGGCAAGGGCTGACTCCAACACTGGAGAAGGTGACGTCAGCCGACACGCCTTGGACATGCGCCACAACGTGCAGCCGCATGCAGGTCGGTGCAGAGAACATCCGGCTGGGTTGGCCCGTGCCCTTGAGCGGCGGCTCGCCGATTCTGGGCTATCATGTCGATATGGAGGCCCTGCAGCCTGCACGTGCTGTAGCCTTTTCCGAAGTGTCTGTGCCGAGAGCTCCAGACAGGCCAACGGAGATGGTAGCTGGGAGAGGATCTACGATGGTCCGAAGCTTTTGAAGCGGGTGACGGCAGCCGTGCAAGTTAGGTTTTTGGGGCTTGAGGCACCAACCAGCCCTCCAAGCTGACCTTCACCGCTCTGGGGCTGCATGCCTCCTTGACGTCCGGGGCCCGGCCCGGCTTCGGCTTCTCCTCCCTCTTCAAAGGGTCTTTTTTCGGTTTTGGGATGTGGGCAGGTACAACTTCCGGGTCTTCGCGGAGAACCGGGTCGGCCTGTGGCCCCAGCCGTCCGGAGCGGTCTGAGAAGGTGCAGAGGGAACGTTGCTGGCACGACGAGGCTTCAGCAGCTACACCGAAGCCTCCGTAAGGCCGTGGGAGAGAATTGTGTCGGAGATGCCGAGCTTCCGTGCTTTTGAGGATCTCGGACCTGATGGCGGCGCACGAGGCGAGGCCAGAGAGCATCCCGGTGTCGCTCAGCGCCGGCCTTGGTGGCACTGCCGCGTAAAGGCTCTCAGGCTCACAGGCTCACTCTCTTGTCAGGTGCAGACGTCGAGCCGCATCCCGAGACTCAGAGCTGGGAGGCATTTTCCTTGGCAGATGAAAAACCCACTCGTCAGGTACACAGCGAGAATTCGGTCGGTAGACCCAGTGACGCAGCTTGACGAGTCAGCCGAGCACCTACAGGGACGGTCACGTGACGTGGACATACGTGGGACTCCTGGACAGCTTGTGAACTTGTCGCATGTCAGGTCGGCGGCCGTCGCTTCATCTTGTCGGTGCACGATGTCTGCGAGTTGGACTCCACTGGAACGGTTGGGCCCCTGTGATCTGAAGCCTGAGCTGACGCTCCTGCACCTCTCTCGGCGCGCCCGCAGATTTGTGTGCGAGTGGCGGCACCGCACCCCGACTACGCACCGGATGTGCTCGGGGAGCCGGGAGCCTAAGAGCCCAAGAGGTCAAGAGCCCAAGCGTGCACAGACGTGCGCGGGCCACGCCCGCCCGACTATGTGAGGCCCATCTGCTGCATCCACTCCCTGGACCAGAGCACAGGGCTCTACCGTTTCCCTTACACGCTCCGTAAGGCGCAAATTGCAGCCTTTTCTTGGAGCCACCCGTTACGTTTTTAGTACATTGGAGGCCGGGAAGTACTCCTTGCTGGTGCAAGCCATCGAGCCGGGCGGCTTGCTGGGACAGCCCGGACCCCTTTGACAGCTGCGCAGCCAGCAGAGCCAGCACTCTAGCTGTTAGCTCACTCCAGCCTCGCAAGGTATTGGGACAACCAGTGGCTCTACGGCATGCCGGTGGTCACGCGCCAGGACCGGATCCACAACCTCAGCCACCGTGCTAAGAAGGCTCCGTATGCCCCTCGCAAGCTTTGAGGATCCGGAGATTCGCCGAGAGCCCAGAAAGGAGCAGAGAAGGCTCTGATGGTGACCCTGTGACATGGCACTCAACCCTGCGTCGCCGCATCGATCTGGCTTGAAGCTTCTGCATCAGGTCTTTGGCATGTCAGTCCGATGCATGCCGTAGAAATCTTCCTGCTTCTATGAAGTCGTGAAGTCATAGACGAGGTGCCCTTGTCTAAAGCATCACCGTCTAGCTCAGAGCCGCTCGGCTGTGACGCCCGATGTCAAAAGAGCTCCTTGGCTGCAGCATGCGTGTCAGCAACACATTGAGCTTCTTATGCTGCTTGCTGGCGGTTTCGCTGGCAATCTTTGAGGGAGTTCTCCTTGGGCGTCACGCAGCTCCTCGACGACTTGCTTGGCAAGGAGGTGCCGAGAGAAGCGGAAGACTTGGGAGGGGAGCCACATGAAGAAGAAAGAGGGGAAGGGTCGTTTTGGAAGAAGTGCACTCGGCGGACGCTTGAGGCGCGGGAAGGCGGGGACGCGTCGCCCAAGCGGGAGACGGAGGAAGCCATGCGCCGCAGCTTCCAAAAGGCGCAGGAGTTCTGCGAGGAGGCCCGGGCCATCCAGGGCGGCCCAGGGCGGCCCAGGGCGGCTCTGTGTTTTGCCGAGGCACAGAAATACATGGACCTCGTCGCCCAGGAGGAGGCCGAAGCCAGGAGGCGCAGCCTGCGCCGGAAGGGGCCGAGTCATCAGAGAGCGCGCGGCTTCCTGGCCGATGTACCCCCATGGCATGGCAGGGAGACGGATCTCAAGAGGAAGAAGGCGGAAAGGCAGGGATTTGCGCCTCTCTTGAGAGTGGGAGCCATTCACCTACTTTGAGTAGGCGATGGGAGATGTCGGAAACAGCCGACTCCCAGATGTTCTTCAGCTCCGACGGCTTCGAGGCCGGAAGGCAGGTACCAGGCATAGACTTTTCATTTGGGGAGGTGCCGAAAGTTCAGCAAAGAAAGCGGCCTCCTTCAGGCCATGAGGGTGGAGAACGAAGCCAGGCTACAGCAGGTGCACCAGGACCGGGAGTGGAGCACTCCCTGCGGTGCTGCAGTGCTGCTTGCTTGTCGACGTCTTTTTTTCCAGGGCATCGTTGACGTGATGCAGAGCCACGGTAAGCAGGTTCCTGCGAAAGCCTCAGCCCCCCTGTGGCCGTTTGGCAAATCGCTCGCCGCGGTGCTTCCCGAGGTCGACCAGGCAGCATCTCCCTTTGCGCAGACCATCGACTTCAAGAGCCCGGGGCTCACCTCCAACTACTTTCTTCGTGACGCTGACACCCTTGAGGCAGCCTTGGATGCACCTTCATCGACCAAGAAGACGATGCATCTCCGATCCTGGATTTCGCGCCTCAGATCGATTTCAGAGAGCGAGAGAGAGTCAAGTCGTTTGCCTGCGCCTCCGGGATTCCCGGAGCGGGGGCGGCTCGAGGCCTCACGCCGTGAGTTTTAGGCTTGCGAGGTTCCTCACGCAAAAAGTCCTCACCTGACCCCGGCCCATTTGGGAGGTCCCCCCGACCTGACGGGGCCTTGGGGGTGGGGCGCCTGACACGCGCCCTAAACCCTGCAAAAGAGAGAGCTGTTGTGTAATTAGGGGGTCAAACCCCTGAGCTATTGCGGGATGAAGCCGGTGAGGAAGCTTTTCACAGTCCTTGGAGACGCCCCTGAGATCGCCGGGGGGAGAGGGCCTATAGCGGCCGGGGGGCTCAGGACGCTCCCAATGCCCTATGGAAGAAGAAGACGAGCAAGAGCACAAGAACACAGAACTCCCAACGTTTCCCTCCGCTCCTTTTGCCGCGAACTGCAGGAGCGGCTGCTGGAGCGCTGCGAGAAGATGCAGGCGCGCCTTTGCTTGTGGGGAGAAGCTCCCCTAAGCCCTAAGCAAGTTTGGGAGGAGGGTACAAGATGTACGCTGATGTACGAAGGACCGCTAAACGAGGCTCGTAGGACATCTTAGGACTCGGAGGATGTCTCGAGGAAGGTTTTGTAGAAAAGATGCCTCTCCTGAATTCGTTGTAGGGAAGCTAAAGAGGCCTAAAGAGGCCCTCGGCCCTCCCCAAAGTGGGAGTGCGGCGTGCGCCGGCACCGACCGGCAGGCCGAGCTCGAGCGTTGGGGCGACGTCCACGGCACCCCACGAGGCGCCCGAAAGGAGAAGGGTTTAGGGGCCTGTAAAGAAAGGTGGAGAGGAATCACTTCGGAATAGTGGGATGAATATAGGGAGAGGGAGGGGAGCAGGAGTTTCCGAGTGAGGAGAGGGAGAGGTAGAGGGGAAAGGGATTACTCATGCGCTTCTTGCGCAGGCGTCTAGGCCGCTTATGGGCCGCCCCAGTCCCAAGCACTGGAGCCGAGTCTCTGAAGTCGGCGGCGCCGGGCGCCGGGCACCGACTCCTTTCGCCCCGGCTTCACTCCCCTGCGCAGACACGCTTTGTACATTTCAGCCTCTGGGAGACGTGATGCGACCGCCAGCCAGAGAAGCTACGTTGAGTATTGAGATTTCCTTATAGAACACGGCTCCCAGAGCTGCGCGTGCGAATTCGGAGCGCGAGAGACGCGACAGAGCCCCGAGATAAAGCACCGCTGGCCATCTCCTGGTATTTGGCCTTGGCCCAATTTGTCTTTTCTCTCCCAAGGCTTCGACTGGGGCCTCGGCGCCGTGGCCCTGTACGCCTCGGACTACGTCTCCGTGCGCTGGACCGGCCGGGCCCACGGCCGTGACGCCGCCATGCCGTGCTGTGCCGGAGAGCGCGCTGATCTGAGGCTTCCTGCTCCCGGAGCATTCCGAGGAGTACACTTTCTACGTGAACGCCGACGACTCCGCGAGGCCCCGTGGGAATCGAAGGTGAGAGCTGGGCCCTCCGCGTTGCCTTGGGCCCGGTGGCCAGGCTCTGGGTGAACGGCGTCCTCCTCTTCGACAAATGGGACGAGTGCTGCCAGGCCAGTGCACCCTTGAGCCACCTGCCTGCCCGTAACATCGCAGCTGCCATGCAGTATGGTCGCGACTCTTCCTTCTCTCTCTCTCTCTCTCTCTCTCTCGCTCCCCTCTCGCTCCGCTCGCGCTCTTGCTCTTGCTCTTGCTCTCGCTCTTGCTCTCGCTCTCTCTCCCTCGCTCTCGCTCTCTTTTTCTTTTTGGTTTCTTCTCTCTGTCTCTCTTTTCCTCTTTCCCCACTCTGCTCCATCCGTCAGGAGTTCTGGGGCCACATCGCCCTCACGGCCGGGGAGCTGGCATCGATCCGCCTTGAGTTCCGCGAGGCGCGCGGGGACCACGGCTGTGCCGTGCAGCTCTTACGTCTGATCGTAAAGTGCGTGAGGTGGCCGGCAACGCCACGCTTAGCCTGGAGTGGGCCTCGTTCTCGACGCCCCGAGGCCACGTCGTCTTTTTCTGGAAGGAGACGGGGCACGGTAGTCCGGTCGTGTTGCCTTCAAGCGGTCCGAGCCGTGCCAGGTTTCATAAGCCCCGGTCAGCTCTTCAAGGGCCCCGTCATCAACGGCGCACCCGTCTTGCTGGAGGCAGGCGGTTCGCATCCCAAAACAGTCAAGCCTTACGACGGAAGTAGGGCGCCGAGCCTTCAAAAGCTGAAGCCTGATGAGACCCCTTCCCAAACCGGGGCAAAGCTCAGCACCCCAGACTCCCGTCGGCTCCAAGAGGTCGCTACCGGCACGGTGAGCGCCGCCAACTCCGAGGCGTTTGGCGAGTACTTGACAGGTGCGAAGCTCTGTGTCATCTATCGAACAATGTCTGTCTCTCTCTCTCTCTCTGTCTCTCTCTCTCTATCTCTCTTTATATCTCGATCTCTATCTATCTCTCCGTCTCTCTCTTTCGTTAGTGCCGGAGCCTTGGGCTTCTTTCAGGTCCCGTGTTTTTCAGTGTGGCCAACATAAGAGGTTTGGGAATTGTGACTTAGCATTTGAGATGCAGTTGTTGGAATCCCGGATGCTGTCATCGGGAGGGCTTGGGTTTTCAGGAGCCCGCTGCCTGGAGCCGGAGGCCCAGCGGGGAGGCTCCAAGAAAGAGGTCACGGGGTCTGCTCCGCATCTCATGCCCGCATGCTCTCGGTCTCGGTTTCGAGGTCCCGAGCCTTCTACATCCAGGCAAAGGACACGGTGCCTCGGCAAGAGTCGTGTGGCAGGAACTCTGTAGGCATCTTCGAGACTGAGGGGATACTGCTTGCACAGCATGAAATCCGACTGTCCCGCTTCCTTTGCATCTCGCAATCCGAGCGAGGCTGACAACTTGCTGAAGAGCAACCAGGAGGTTTTCCAGGCCCTGACGTGGCGAACTGCTCTGCAACCGCAACCTGTGCTGAGCATTTCCGTCGTTCCGTGAGGTCACTTTCAACGGGCCCGTGACCTTCACGGTGGTTTCAGCACCAGCCAGCCCCCGAGCTGGTACGCGATTTTGTGCCTGGTGGTCACTGTGTGGGTGTAGCAAGCGACACCTTCGAGGTAAACCCGGATGCCATGGATGGCCTCTACAAAGTAGAGTCTTCTACTCGGCGGACTGCATGTAGAGCTTGCAGGAGAATTAGAATGGATAACCTGACATTCTCGGACCTACTGGCTGAAAAGCGTGGTTCGCTGCTTCCCAGGTACCTGGTGAACAGGGCTGGCACCTACCGGTTGTCTGTGGCTCTGAACGGCATGCCCATCAAGGACTCGTGCTGAGAACGCGTAGGAAAATGTGGCATGCAGGGTGTGATGGTAGCGATGCGAGGACAGCCCGTTCCAGTTCGTTGCACGCTGCCTCCTCAGTTTCCCAATCGTTTGGGGACGGCTTCGACGGTGCTTCCTGAAAGGACCTGGCAGGGTGGCCTCCGAGTGGTCCACGGTCCAGGGGCTGGCGCGGCGCCCAGACAGCGAGCCACTGCGGAGCCTGCCCACTGCCCATGCCTGCCCGCCCCGCGCCACCAGGGCAGCATCGAGTTCACCGCGGGCACGGAGTCCGAGTTCGTCGTCCAGGCCAAGGACGCCTACGGCAACGCCCTGGACGAGGAGGCGAGAGCCGAAGCAGTAAGGAGTGCGCCGCGCGCTGGAGCGTTCGCGTGGCTTTGAGGTCGGCGAGGTCACCGCCTCCATCGAGTGGGAGAACTACGACTCCCTCACGGCAGCCTGGCTTCAAAAGACCTGTCCTACGGCTTTTGACAGTGCTTCTGCTTACGGCTTATGGTCACATCTGCTTACGGATGCTTGCGGTTTTAACCGTCAGCGCCGTTTCAGACCATGACCGTCCTGGACGACACGCCGCTGAACAACGCCGAATTCGGGAGGCTCCGTGCGCGGGCGGGTGATGGGTGCGGACTTCGGTGTCTGCCAGGTACTTCTACGGGAGAGCCAGCTACATCGGATTTGGCCAGCCATGGACTCGGGACCCTGCAGCTTCGCAGCTTCCGGCCGGAGCACCAGTTTCCCCTCCCAGCAGATTCGATGCCACAGGTATGACATCAAGTACACGGCGCTCCGAGAAGGAACTCACAAGCTCTTTGTCAAGGCTTGCTTTCGAAGAGCTTTGAAGTCTTGCTTCCGTATTGTGGGGCCCTCACACAGTCCCCAGCATGGCAGATCAACGGTGGCAACGTCTACCTGTCGCCCTTCACCTTGAGGGGCTACCCTGCAGCGGCCCCCTACGGACAGGGTACAGCAGAGAGGGCGACAGGCTTTCTTAACATCGCAGCTGGGATTCGGGGTTGTGGCGCGAGGACCCAAGAGCCTGGCCGAGAGCGGGCAGCCGCCGGCGTCGGTGAGCTCCTCAGACACCAACATGGCTTTGCGGCCTGCTACTCGTACAGGCTTGCAAGCTAGAAGGGCTTTCGGCAGATCGCTCAAACCTGACCATGTGCAATGTGCAAGGGCGTGGCGGGCGATGAGATCGTGTTCCATGTGCAGCTCCGGGACGCTTACGGCAACCTCTTGCCAACTTCCCAGTAAGCATTGTCTTTGGAGTGCCATATGTTCCCCCACTTACAATGCAACTCCTCCAGCTCCTCCTTGGAGTGTCATACCGCCAAAAAAAATCAGCTCCTCCGCTCCGCTCAATCTGTGCTCCTTCGCTGCCTTCTTCAGGGCCTCCAGCCCGGCCGGGGCCATCGTCGTGCGCGTCAGCTCGGCGCCGCCGGTGAGCCAGGCATGGGCCGCGCCGCTTCGCGCGTTGCTCTCTCCCTCTTCTCCGAGCCTGGCGTGACTCGAGGTGGACGAGGGAGTCGGGAGCCCCGGACCGGCCTCAAAGCCGTCCGTGGCGCACGCCGCGCACGCGGCGCACACGGCGGCGCACGCGTCCTCGAGGTCTGTTCGCCGAGCACCGGCGGCAGCACCGGGCTCTACGAGTGTCGGATTACTCCCACCGTCAGCGGGGAGCGGCTTCTGCGCGAAGCCCAGAAAAGCCCAAAGAGGGGAGCCGAGATAGCAAGCTCTCGGGAAGGTCCGTTCAAGTCGACGGCGTGGAGATCTCCAAACTCGAGATGGTGCAGCCGCTGTCGCCGGAGACTCGGCACGCGCGAACGCGCTCTCTTGGGGTTCGAGCTTCTCAAGCCCCGTGCAGTGCACTGAGGCAGCTCACGGTCACCCAGGGCCCTTTCGCTTTGTTCGTCGAGCCAGCAGCAGCGCGGAGCTCGGTGCAAAGCTCGACGCCAGACAAAGACTTGCGAGACCGGTAGGTCTCGCCGGCGAATACGGCCGTCTACAACGTTCAATCCAGCCGGAGACTTGGACTTGGAGCCTCTCACCACAAGGGGAGGTAATTAGGCAAGTTCCGGCAGGCTACCTGGCTGGAGCGACCGTGGACGCTCTGGTGCAGCTCAGGGACCGCTTTGGAAACAACCGCACAAGCAGCTCAGCGACGCTCCTCTTTCAGGCACACAGCTGGACTGTGTGCCCTAAGCACTGTGGGTTTTGCTGTACTGGCTTCCTTGGCAGGGGCGGTTTGGGCCAAGCATCCTAGCTTTCACCGACAACAATGACGGGCCGCTAGTCCAAAAAAATGACATGGCACCAGAATCACCAGAAGACATCCTGTCATCGTCTCAAGCGTGAAATGATCCAAGGACAGTGACAGTGAAAGTGGGCACGCATCTGGCGGCTGCCTCAGTGTTTCTGGTGCTGTCGGAGTCGGGTAGATCCCTTCTGCACAACATCCGTGCTCTGTCTGAGGCCGGTGAGCATCCTCTGCAGATCACGCTGTCGGAAGCTTATTGCTTTCCGGCAAGAGCTGGCGCTGCCCACCCCATGACACCGTGGCAGGGCTGGAGTGCAGATCTCCAACACGCCGACTCCGGAGATCCCCGCACGTGCCTCACTCCTGCCTAGTGCCTTGTTTCCTGGCTCCTAGTTATTCCCTGGTTTTTGTTGAGGTCCTCAGCTCCATCGCGAGATTCGACGGCACGGACTGTGCCCTCCCTGCTGAAATCATCGCAGGGATTCAGCATCCGCCAGGGCCTCCCTTGGCAAACCGTCACGTCGCGGCTTGTGTCACCCGGGCCCTGGGAAGGTTTCAGTGCGTGCCTCGCGACACCTTCGGCAACAAGGTCGTGGACAACAACTTGTTCATTCAGGCGCGGGCATGCCCGGAGCAGGCCCAGGAGAACCGTCAGAGCCGCGCCGCTCCGGCAGGCGGAGTTCGTGAACATGGACGACTCCTCCGCGCCTGCTGGGCACCTGTCAAAGCTCGGCGTCGCTTCTCGTCCCGTAAGGGCTGGGCATCTTTTCCCAGGTGATCACTGTGGATGGGACTTACAGCTTGGTGGATGACAACTACGACTTTCCCTTGGAGGCAGGACGGCGGTGCTCGAAACCAGGATGTCGCGAGAATCTCTGTCCAGATCGACAAAGTGGGCGCTTACTCCGTGGTGACACAGCCATGGCTCCAAGGGGGCCTTCGCAGTGGCAGAGTATGGCAGAGTGGATTTGTGAATGGCAGTGGCAGTGGCATTCCGCGCTCGTTGCCCGAGGCTCTGGGCTCGGGGCGGCCTCATCGGGCGCTACTACCGGACCCCGGGCCCGGGGCCGAAGCCGGCCGAACAGCCACGCAGCCACGAGTGTCACGTGTGAACTTCTCCCTCTTGGAATCTGCGCCGGAGCGGAGGTTTTCAGAGCCTGGTGTCGCTTCTGACGGACCGTCCACACCAGGGCCTGGCCTTGTTCGAGTACACGCGGGTGCGGGACTCGCGGACTCGCTGCTTCGCGGCTCCTTCGCGCCTGCTCCTTGAAGCTGTGACTGAGGTGGATCCCCAGCTGGACATCATCTGGCCGGACCAACCCGTGGCCACCTGCCCCGAAGACTACTTCTCCGTGCACTGGCACGGCTACCTCTTGTAGGGGGCTCAGGCATGAAACCGGTTTCTGAGAACGCCTTGCCCAGCCCTTTCACAGGACCTTGGGCCTCATTGAAAGGTCTGTACAGAGGATGCTGTGTACGAGCCCGGCATCTTCCACATTGATACATGCTCGGAGGTCTGCGTGTGTCGGAAGTTGGAATTCGTCTCGTCCAAACACCTGTCGCAGCCCAGCATGTGCTGCGAGAGCACCTGGACAAGTCTACAAACGATGTTGTTGATAAGAAGG
>CAJNDV010035859.1:3783-24512 GCA_905221635.1 Symbiodinium sp. CCMP2456
CTAAATCCACTAAAAACCCCTAAAGCCCTAAACCCTAAACCCTAAACCCTAAACCCTGAAACCGTGGGTCTGTTTTTCTCTGCGGCTTCTGGGCGAAAGGTATGAGATTTCGGAGTCTAGGGTATTTTCTGTTAGAGGGTTAGCAGCTTCGACCGCGGCTTTCAGGGCTTAACTTGAAAAGGTGCTTTCTACAGTGTAGGGTTTAAAAGTTTAGGCTTCAGGATTTAGGGCTTTAGGGTTTAGGGTTCAGGGGTTTAGGGGTCTAGTGTTCAGGGTTTCCGGGTTTTGGGGTTTGGGGTTCAGGGTTTAATGGATTGTAACTGCCAGTGTGGCTACTACAGCTTCATGCACCCTAGCTAGTCACTACGCTCCGAAACCCGAATGACTCTGCAACCTCGAACTTTCAAACACAAACTCGCAAAAGTGGAGAAACGAGCGTGCCAGAATCCAGAACTGCACGCAACAGCATGACTTGGACAAACACTAACCTAGTCTTTTGTAGCTGATTGCTACAAATACACTATTGTAGAGTTTATAGAACCCCGAAAGAAACCAACTAGGTTATGGTGGCTTAATTTTGGTAGTGCTCATGCGAAACCTCTGAGCAGTACAGCGTGCGTACATCCTTCAAGACCACTGGCGGAATATCACAAACTGCCATTGCACCACACATGAACCCTCGTTCGACACTAGAACTCCCTTCCAATGACTACATCACCGCCACCACCGCTGCGACCACACTGATACGGCTACTGCTGCTGCAAATGGCTGCTGCCGCTTCCACTCCCTCCTCCGCCGCTGCCTCCTCCTGATAAGCGCAATAATCATACTAGTCCTGCTCAGACTACTCGTCCTCGTAGTACTAATGCTCCTGCTACACTTACTACCTCCGCCGATTGTTCATCGCTTTCAATCCTTTAAGCCCAGTACCCTGGCCCAAAAAAACGAAACATTTCTTTTTTTACTATACCAAAAAAGTTTAAAGTTTACCTACTGGGCTCCTAAGTAATAGTAATTAACCCTAAACCCTAAACCAACCCTAAACCCTAAACCCTAAACCCTAAACCGATGCCTCTTTGAAGAGTCCTCTCGTTTCGGTAGACATCATCTGTAATACCCAGACCCCCAAAAGGATCTAAAAAAAAAATCACATAATTAGGGACCCTAACTACTAAAGGGTACTTTATAGGAGCCCCCTTAGAGGATCTATTTTTTAGATCCTTTTGGGGTCTGGGTAGTCGTGTGGGAGGAAGCAGCCCGGCTCTCAGTCCGACTGTTGCCGCCGTCCAGGTAAGCCCAAAACCTCAAACCCTAAACTGTTCAACCCCGAAACCCTAGTAGAGGGGACTTAATAATCTACCTATACTATTTTGAGGGGGTTCCTTAGTATAATGATAGTGTCGTGGGCCCCAAAACCCTATTCTAATTGTTAGGGCCCCTATATTAATCCCTGGAGGTTCAGGGGTAGTTATAGACGGGGTTATAAGTCTCCTAATATGGGTTATAATTACACTTACCCTACTTATATCCCCGCTTGTAACTACCGATGAACCTCCAAGTGTTCCCTAAACCCTAACACCCTAAACCCTAAACCCCAAACCCTAAACCCTGTCGTGGGCCCCAAAACCCTAGTCTAATTGTGAAGGCCCCTATATTAATCCCCAAACCCGAACCCAGACCCCCGGGAGGATCTAGAAAGTCGATCCCTTAAGGGGGTTCCTATAAAGTACCCTTAGTAGTTACGGTCCCAAATTAGGGGATCTACTTTTTAGATGCTCCCAGGGGTCTGGGAAACCAGCCAAGTCTCTGGAGTAGCACATCCATTCCAGCTCCAAGCCTTCAAGCTGCAGGGATCTTCTCGGTTTAGGGTTTAGGGTTTAGGGCTTAGGGTCAGAGATCTTCTCTACATCATGTTCGGCGGGTTTAGGGTTTAGGGTTTAGGGTTTAGGGTCAGGGATCTTCTCTACATCAGGTTCGGCGCATTTGGGCTTGCCCCAAACCCTAAACCCTAAACCTTGGGACTGGTTCAAAAGGGTGCATCGCGGGACGGCTTTCAGAATTTGCCGCGGCAGGCTGAGATCGGCGATCATCCTCCATCCCGGCCAACACTTCGGCCTAGTCCTATGCGAAGCCAAGTCCTTTCAGTCTTGAGGCTCACCATAATATACTACAACACACTATATCTTTTTTATTACATGGTTATAACATACGAGAACATGCTATAGTAAACTCTCAAATGCTATATCGGGGTGTGTCGCATGAAAAACCCGATGCATCTCTCCTAAAGCTTGCCAAGCCACGCGTAGGGGGAACTGATGGACGGCTTCTGTTCTGTGCTTGACCCCACGTTCAGGTAGACCCTAACTCCAAGTCGGAGGTTGCCGTGATACAAAACTTGCAAAAAGTCCCTGGGCACTAAATCTGCATCTCATCTGTGTGAGAAGATCGCCTCCGGCCATCAGTTTCTTCTCAACCTTCTGACGACCATTATACACCCTCACTGTAGGTCTCATCAATCATACCGTTAGCAGTAAATGCGTCGTTTACCCAGCATCATCACAAGCATCATCGTCATCATAATCGTCGTCATCGCCATCATCATCAAAAACATCAATATCATCGTCATCATCATCGTCATCATCACAATCATCATCATCATCATCACCATCATCACCATCGTCATCACCATCATCATCATCGTCATCACCATCATCATCATCGTCATCCATCATCCATCATCATCATCATCACCATCACCATCACCATCATCATCATCATCATCATCGTTTCCAAGCCTTGCGGCATGGGCAGCATCGTAATAATTTAATAACGGAGCTCCCAATGTCTACAGGTGGCTCCCTAACTACGCCCGCGGTGTTACCACACAAGAAAGCGACTACCAAAAGAACTGAAGGCAAATGTCATGATGCTACACCCTCTAGTCACTAAACTGCGAGTCCGTCGGGTGACCCCTCTGCTCCTAAGAAGCAGGGCCGTCCTTGGATCTTGCCTTTTGTTGCTAAAGTTTAATGATGTAGGTGCCTGAATAGTTCTAACGGGGCATTTTGTGAAGTGGGAGGGGGAGCGGTGTATATCATACTTTGAGGAATGGTACTACGATATTACTAATCATTCAAACCCCTTTTGGCAGGATCTTAGGTTTCAGGGAATTTCGGTGGCTATCTTGTAAGATACTAGAGGAAGAGGTGCCCTCGAAGGATCCATCATAGTCTTCAAGCTCTGAAGGGATGCGCTGAAGACAAGCCTAACCTGTAACAATCACCAGAACTACTCTTACTACGCTTACTCGCAATATGTGTGTGAATTGTTGCTGTTGTTGTTGTTGTTGTTGTCGCTCTTATTCGTCTTGATACAGATATTCATACTGCCTTTTTTTTAATTCATCCGGTTGATGATAAAGAAACTTATACCATAATTCCCATCGCTTTTGGTCCTTAAGGTGCAGGATTTATATCATCAACAATAGTTTCGAAATTCACAAACCGAAGCCGGGCTCCAGGCAAACTGGTCAAACTATGTAGCCGAAGGGCGGGCGCCCGGATGGGTTTATAGCAGGGGCCTTATTTTTTTATAGGACTTTGGAACCCATAATACTATAGTGGTAATAAGGACCCCCCCAAAAAAAAATATTCAGGTAATGATTTAGGCCCCTACATGAAAGTCTTGAGTTTGAATACCATGACTAAGCTACTAAAGTCGATCCAGTGCTGGAGGCTCCGGGGCCCTAAACGACACAAGGCCTACACCCCTAACCCTAAACACCCTCACCTAAACCCTAGACCCTAAACCCTACACCCCTAACCCTAAACCCCTAAACCCTAAACCCTAAACCCCCAACCCTAACACCCTAACCTAAAGCCTAGACCCTAAACCCTACGCCCCTAAACGCCTGAAAGCTTGAACAAAACCTCCACCGTCCCACCTTGGCCCTTGGCGACCTCGAGAATCCTTGGCCATGGACACTCGGTGCTTTAAGGCTGGAAGACCTCAAAGGTTTGGGGTTTAGGGCTTATCGGGTTTGGGGTTTAGGGGTTTGGGCTTAGGGCTTGAAGGGTTTGGGGTTTAGGGGTTTGGGGCTTGGGGCTTATAGGGTTTGGGGTTTGAGGTTTAGGGCTTTTAGGGTTTAGGCTTCAGGGGTTTGGTTTTCAGGGCTTATAGGGTTTAGGCTTCAGGGGTTTGGGGTTTAGAGCTTCTAGGGTCTAGGCTTCAGGGGTTTGGGGCTTAGGGCTTTTAGGGTTTAGGCTTCAGGGGTTTGAGGCTTAGGGCTTATAGGGTTTAGGCTTCAGGGGTTTGGGGCTTAGAGCTTTTAGGGTTTAGGCTTCAGGGGTTTGGGGCTTAGGGCTTATAGGGTTTAGGCTTCAGGGGTTTGGGGTTTAGGGTTTAAACCTTGGGGTTTCGGGTTCATAAGGTGTCAGGGCTTGGGGTTTAGGGCTAGGGTTTAGGGTTTAAATCTTGGGCTTTAAGGCTTATAGGGTTCACTCTAAACCCTAAACCCCAAACTTCAGGATTCACGATTTGCGGTTTAGGGTTTAGGCTTCAGGGTTTGGGGCTTAGGGTTCAGGCTTCAGCTTTGGGGATTGAGGCCTCAGGGTTTAGGGTTTGGGGTTTGGGGTTTAGGGTTTGGGGTAGTTGCTGGTGCTGGGATGGTCGGGTTCGTTCATGTGCGCTCAGAAAGCAGCACCGCGGTTCTGGAGACTGCATTTTCGCACGTTTTGATTGAGGACTACACTAACTGTAGGTTGGAGGGTAAGGGGTCTGGTTCCCGGTGCGGGCTATATTAAAATGAGCATGTTTAATCCTTATTGGGCTTTATTCTACTATAACAAAAATCTAAACTTGTGGATTCTTATTCTAAACCCTAGACCCTAAACCCTAAATCCCTAAACCCTAAAGACTATACTTACAATCAGAAGACAAGGCTCTTTGCCACTGCATTCAGCGGAACGGTCCGACCGCAAGTCTTTATGATGGCCTCGGTCTCCGACGTGGGGTTTACGGTTTAGGGTTTAGGGGTTTAGGGGTTTAGGGGTTTAGGGGTTTAGGGGTCTAGGGGTTTAGGGTTTAGGGTTTAGGGTTTAGGGGCATGAC
The DNA here is from genome assembly GCA_905221635.1 of Symbiodinium sp. CCMP2456. Classification (NCBI taxonomy): domain Eukaryota; class Dinophyceae; order Suessiales; family Symbiodiniaceae; genus Symbiodinium; species Symbiodinium sp. CCMP2456. The sequence goes on from CAJNDV010035859.1 coordinate 8,893, forward strand.
TCCGGTCCTTTACGTAGCATGGTACATTATGCTATATCACACTATAATAGGGCATTATGGTATATTATGGCACATTATACTGTACCATACTCTACTGTACTCTACTATACTGTAGCATGAGATAGTATACTATAGTCTTGTTCTTCCATGTACGGAAGGGCGAACCTGGAAGGTGGGCTGGATTTTGAAGACAGTAACCCGGAACCCTAAACCGTATAATTATGCCCTAAACCTTAAACCCTAAACCGTAGTGGCTTTAGGCTTTGGTGTGCAGTGGGTATAGGCTTTGAGGCTGCTCAAGGAACCACCGGTCCGCATTAGGGCTCTTCATCGGTGTAAAGTTTGGGGTTTAAGGTTCAGAATTTAGGGTTTTAGGTTCAGGGTTTAGGGTTCAGGGTTTAGGGTAATTAGAGATACTTGGAGTCCAGGGGACGTTCGACAGGGGGTGCCTTTATCAGGTTCCGGGAGTGTGGCAGAACGGCTTGGGAAATGCCAACGCACTTCTCAAATCCTACAGACGGCACATGACATCGAGAAAGCCGACCAAACAACACCAACACGCGTGAAGCTCAGGATAACTACCCAAAGAGCCCAATACCCCTTAATTAAGAAATATATCTCAAAATCTAGGGGCCTGAGTAATATGATGTAAGGTCTTTTCCTCATTTAAGGGCTATTGGGCTCTCTGGGTAAAGTTTGGGGTTTAGGCATCAGGGGTTGGAGTCTAGGAGTTGAAGCTTACAAGGAGCGTAAAGGTTTAGGGTTTAGGGGTTTAGGGATTTAGGGTTTAGGCTTAAGGTTTCTAAAACACCTGGGTCACCACTCACCTCCAGAAGCTTCGAGCAAAATACAGTAGCATGTACCCCGGCCAGGACGTTGATAGCTGACCGCGCTTATGGTGCTACTGCTACCACGAGAAAATCTGGGCCACGTGGGTTTTGGCCAGCGGTCTGAGGCGATGCAGAACGGTTTAGGGTTTAGGGTTGAGGGAACTTCGAGAAGATTATACTCCCAGTCCTTCTTCAGGGGCCAAGCTGCGGCCAAACGTCCCAAGCCCGCACGCATAAACCGTACCGACCGGAAACCCTTAAACTCTTGGCCCTGCAACTCAACCTTAATAAAGCCCTTAACCCGAAAATCCTATCAACCAGAAACCTTACACGCTTTAGCCCTACATACCTCATAAAGCTCTTGACCCTGATCCCTTGTCTAAGCCTGCCTCCTGCAGACGACAAAAAGATGTCAACTAGTACCACGATGCCTTCGAAGTGCCAAGCTCGTGGCTAAGATGCTCCCGTACGTAGCATGGAACCCCATCTAAACAGTGAGTCTAATTATTCCCTGAACCCTAAACCCTTACAGTCCCTGACACAACACATAGTGAGTCTAATTATTCCCTAAACCCTAAACCCTCAACCCCCGCAGTCCCTGACACAATACATGATGTAAAGATACACCACAAATATCAAACCCTACACCCTAAACCCTAAACCCTAAACCCCCGCAGTCCCTGACACAATACATAAAGTAAAGATACACCACAAATATCAAACCCTACACCCTAAACCCTAAACCCTTACAGTCCCTAACACAATACATAATGTAAAGATACCCTACAAATATCAAATCTGGTTGCAACTGCACTTCCCTTACAGCACCTGCTATACTTGTAGGGTTTAGGGTTTAGGGTTTAGCTTGTAATACCATACATGCGCAATTATCAAGGCCCTTATGCCCAAGTATTCAGGGCCGTAGAACCCTGGCCAAAACCCCATAATCTAAGCCCTATACGCCCTATAAGCCCTAAGCCCTAAACCTAAAGCCCTAAACCCAACGCCCTAAAGCCCTAAACCCTAAACCCAAAGCCCTAAGCCCTTAACCCTAAACCCAGAGCACTAAACCCAAAGCTCAAAGCCCTAAACCCTAAGCAGACCCTAACCCTAAGCCCTAAACCCTAAGCAGCCCTATCTCATGCTGCCGTCTGAGGCGCCTTTCCAGGATAGACCTGCAACCCAGAGACTCCAATAACCCTTAATTAGTTTAGGGTTTAGGGTTTAGGGTTTACGTTTATAAGGAACATATCTTAAAGCATATGAGGGATCCTACTATAATCTAAGGTATATTCCTTAATTAAGGAATATACTTTAAATCATATTAAGGGTCGTACTACAATTTAGGGGTATATTCCTGAATTAAGGGATATTGGAGTCTCTGAAGGCTTCGAGCCGAAGGGTTTGGGGGTTTGGACTGGGTATCTACCGATTCGGTTCAGGGTTTGGGGTTTCAGGGTTTAGGATTTGGGGTTTAGGGTTTGGGATTGAGGATTTTGGGTTTGGGGTTTAGGGGTCTTTAGGTCATTTATGCAGGTTGCAAGGTATCTGGGATCTTGAGTCTAGAACTCCAACAGCAAAGTAGTACTCGTGGAAATGATAGACTTGCTCCTACCTCTATTAGTTTGAATAGTAAGAGTAAAAAACCTTGGGGCACATAGGTAGTTCTCTAAATTTGGGTCCAGTCGGTACAAATTGTGGCACCCTGAATAAAACCGCCCCCTCAAAGGGAACCTATTTTAGAGAACTACCCATATAGGGGTACCTTAGCCGACATATTTTAACGTTAACCTTTGGAAGTATATGCGGAAGGCACCTACCCTACTACTAGGATAGGGGTTCCTTACCCCGAGGGTCCATCTATACTACCATTATGGAATTAGGTCCCAAAAGGCCATCCTTATTATGGCTTTGGTAATTCCATCATAGTAGTGTAGACGGACCCTGTTGGTTAATCACTAAGCCCTAAGCCTTTAAAACCCTGGACTACAAGGGTTCCTTTACGGATCCTTGTGGGGATACTACGTTGCTGCACATATGCGATCTTGGTATTCAACTCCGAATCACAGCCATCGCCCCGTTTGAACAGTCGCTTGGATGCTTCATCCGGTTTCTGCGACCAAAGCGAGAGTAAGCAGATTCTTTGCATTTGGAGCAGGATCGCAAGTACCTGGGTGGCGCTTTTGCCTGCACACCCGGTGGATCACCCGTAGGTGGTGGAGTTGTCGGCGGCGGCATTGGAGGCCCCTGGTCCCGTGGCATGGGGGGCGACATATGCATCGGCAGGCCCATATTATATGCATGGGCGAGCGTTGATCGGGCGGCTGCATCGGCTATGACATATTCGTCGGCATCGCCGGCCCCGGTGGGGTAACCCTAAACCCTAAAACCCCAAACCCCTAAACCACCAAACCCTAACCCCAAAACCCCCTAAACCAACAACCCCTAAACCCTAAACCCCTAAACACCTAAACCCTGAACCCTAAACGCTAAACCCCTCAACCCTAAACCCCAAAACTCCTACCCCCTAACCCCTAAACCCTGAACCCTAACTTCCAGGCACAAGCGGGCCAAAGACCAAAGGAGAAGGTCTCCAAGCCTCTGAGCTCTTGGAGGCTCCACTGACAGTATACTCTACTGTAATCTAATATAGAATATTCTATAATTATAAAATTAGAATGTTATATATAGGTATATAGTAATTTTATAGTCTATTATGGTATATTAAAATATATTTTTGTCATATTACAATATATTTATAGTATAAAATATCCCGGAAGTATATGATACGAATAGAGCAAATGATAATCCCATTTGAAACCAATATAATTGCTTGCGGCATCCTCCTAAACCGGGTTTGGGTTTCAGCTGCACAGCCCTCTCTGCCCTGTATCGACTTGATGAACAAGTCTTCACACATAAACGACACTTAGCAGAGTCACAGCACAAGGAAATACAGTCTAGACATATCTACCTTGGCTTCTTGTGAAGGAAACTATACAGTTCAAGTTACTGTCACAAGCCAAGCATGTCAGCCAGGAAGTCTCACTGTGTTTGTCGCTTAAGTCAAATTCTTCATGAGAACCTAATGAAAGTCCTGGAACATCCCTACAAAACCGTCTGAAACAATACGGATTAAGACCCGAAACTCTGAGCGCTGAACCCAAATGGCAGCCAAAGAGCGATTAAGCTGCTTTCAGAGAGGAGGAAGCTGGTAAAGCCGTCAGTCTTCTTGCAATTCAAGATCCTTCGCGCTTGGAGCTCTACAGCCCAGACCCCCAAAAGGATCTAAACGATAGATCCCTTAAGGGGGTTCCTATATAGCACCCTTTAGTAGTTAGGGTCCCAAATTAGGGGATCTACTTTTTAGATCCTCCCGGGGGTCTGGGTACAAGGTCTGTCGGGAGCAGGTTTTGGGGGTTTAGGAAACCGTCAGCCGGATATACTTCGCCGCAAGAGCATCCGGAGAATGATTCTTGCTTGGTTCAGTTTGTAAACTACCGGAAAAAGAGACCGCGTGAAGGATCCTACAAACCCTGCAAAATTGCCTAAGAGCCTGCAAAGAAGCCCAAGACAGCAATCTACAGCCTTCAAGCCCCATTGCGACACTCTTCCTTTAAGGGCCTCCAAACCCTAAACCCTAAACCCTCAACCCTCAACCCTCAACCCTAAACCCTAAACCCAACCCCAAACCCTAAACCCCTGAACCCCAAACCCCTAAACCCCTAAACCCCAAACCCCTAAACCCAGAGACAAAGCCGGCTATTGGGATCGCTGCTGTCATCTGTAGTCGAGAGCAGGTTCATCTCAGGGTCTAGGGTTTAGGGTTTATGCGGTCTACACGGCTGCTGCTTTGCGGGTCTTTTTGACTCTTTGGAACCTGGTATGTCAGAACCCTAAGGGTCCGAGTACCTAATAATCATATACTCTCCAAAATGCTAACCTACAAGACTACTATTCTACAGCCGAGTACGTAATAATTGGGCCCTTTGGACCATTAGGGGAAACGGAATGGGCTTGCTGGAATTTACGGTGCTATCAGGTGTCCGGCTTGATCTGCTGTTCGAGTTCGAGTTCATTCGAGTTTTTATCAGACGGTTAGCGCCCTCTCTCGCGTCGCGGAATCGAGGAAATCTTGGTTGGGGTTTAGGGCATAAAGCCTCTTGAAGAGCCATATTAACCCTAAGCCCTAAGCCCTAAACCGTTCATACGACATCTTCTAACTCATCCCCAACAAGTCAGGATTGTGATCATAAGGCTTCGCGAGCCCAGATGGTTGAAAGCGAGCCGAAGGCTAATATCGGGGCCATAAAGAATAGGGTTTTGGGGCCAATTATACTATAATTATACTAAGGAGCCCCCCCAAAATAGTCTAGGTAGTTATTGAGGCCCCTATAATACCCCCTGAACCCTAAACCGTACACCCCAAAACAGCCCAAATCTATTTAGGCCCCTAGATTATCGTGGGTTAGCGTGGGGCTTTAGGGAGACGGGTCCAGGGATGCTTCCATAAGCTCTTGAACCCGATGCGGTTTGGGGTTTGGGGTTTAGGGTTGATACGGCTTATGGTTTAGGGTTTAGGGTTTAGGGAAAGCCCAGCATACAAGCTCAAAGTTGAGTTGTTATTGGCATGAACATTTCGTTGAACGCCGCGCAGCATTCGAGTATCTCGTACCCTGAAAACCTCATCCGCGTTGGCTGTTTTGGCCCACGAACAGCATATAGCCTACATCCCAAACCCTGATTCAAAACCGAACACCCTAAACCCACTCTTGCTTCTAAGCCGCTGCGTTGCGGACAGCTGCACCACTTCCTCCCAGCACTTTGGATCAGCATTGCGGAGATCTGCCTCCCAGTGAGTTTGTCATACAACAGTGTCGTCGATAACTCTTGAATTCGTAATTCTTGTCCGGGTTCCGGACTTAGAAACACTCGCATGACAGGGACATCATCGTTAGGAGCCCAATAAAGGGCTGCTACCAAACAGGCAGGTTCACAAGACAAGTAAAAGCAACACTGCTAGCATTGCGGTTATGTTTCTTGTTAGACGCCAAGTCATGCTTGTCATAGCCATGACATTTCTGACAACTTGGAACGAAGCCATGACATTCTGGTAAGTACAAGAATCCGTGCTGTTGTTCCCACGTTCTATGCCGGCCGAAGTGATCCGGATTCTTTCCAGAGGGCCCAATACCCCATAATTAAGGAATATACCTTAAATTCTAGGGGCCTTAATAGCATGATTTAAGGTATATTCCTTATTGGGCGCTTTCTGGGATTGCTGCGATGGTATGCTCATCTTCACCCGTCATGATCCTTGTCGCTGCCATGGCCAGACAAGCACCTCAAACGACGAAACATCCTAGGCGCTCCGTCCGGAAGCCCGAAATCCCCATAAAATCGCGATTCATTCCAGGGCTTATAGTCCCATCGAGCCCTGGACGGATGTAAGCCAAATTAAGACTGCAGATCTCAGAGAGTGGGGCAAGTCTGATGCAACTCAAATTATCTATAGTCTCCATTGTAGTTCTGTTTCTTGGTTTAACCAATATGTTAAGGATCCGAAAAGGTAACCCCACAAAGGGATTCTATAAGGGACCTATAATGGGGTTCTATAGTAGGGGCCAAAACGATTAGACTAATATGGGTAATGTAGGGCCTTAATAAGTAGAACAGGGCTTTGGGGTTCCTTTAAAGGGTTCCTTGATGAGCCTAAAACCATAAGGGTTTAGGGTAGAGCGACACCCCACAGAGCATGTCGACGGCCTCGCCACGGAAGTCAATTTCGATGCGCCTTGAACCCTAAACCCTAAACCCCTAAACCCTGCTTTTGGTCTCGGGGCTTGTGGCTTCGAATCTTGGAGTCGGCTTCTGGACTCCAACCTAGTGTTGGGGTTTAGGGTTTTGGGTTGAGTTTCTGCCAGTTTGGTCCCCTAAACACCCTTCAGCCCTCAACTTTATAACCTAAACCCTAAACCCTAAACCCAAAGCCCTAAGCCCTAAACTTAAAACCTAAACCCTACACCCCAACGCGTTCGGAGCATGAGGGCTTGTGGTTAGGGTGTCCAGGACTTAGGAGTCGCCTCAGGGCCTATGGATGCTTATGGAAGCATGCTTATGGCAAGGACACCCGAGCCGGACCCACCAACATTGAGAACCCGCTCTCCGGATTTAGGGTTTGGGGTTTAGGGTTGAGGGTTTTAGGGTTTAGGGTTTAGGGTTTAGGCTTTCCCAGACCCCTGGAGAGGATCTTGAAAGTAGATCCCTTAAGAGGTTCCTATAAACAACAACTTACCTAGAACTACCATAGCCTACTTTATCGTATATTCTCATTGTAAAGCTTAATATAGAATTGTTAAGGGCCCTACAAAAAAGTAGGTCTTGGTAGTTCAAGGTAGTAGTAGTAGTAGTAGTAGTAGTAGTAGTAGTATAGGGTCCCAAACAAGGGAATCTACTTTTTTAGATCCTCCCGGAGCTCTGGGCAATGAAGGAATATATACCTCAACCCCAACTAACCTACCTTTTTTGGGGACTTATATAAACAAATCAAAACAAGGAACCCTGAAAGGGTAATTAGGTTATTTGGGGTCCAGGTATACCTTGTCCTCCTGGAGGTCTGGGTTGAGGTGAAGGGGCCTTCAGCAGCTGCAGGTCATCAGGGCTTCGGACGCGTGGGGGTTATGTTAGGGTTTAGGGTTTAGTGTTTAGGGCTTCGGGCTTAGGACTTTGGGTTTAGGGTTTAGGCTACAGGGATTAGGGGTTGGCTTTCTAGGCTTTTGGATTGGGGCTTAGAGGTTTCGTGCTCCGGGGTTAGGTTACTGTAGGGTTTAGGGTTTAAGGTTTGTTGCTCAAAGGTAACAGAGAGGCTGATGCTGTTGCCAAGCTGAACATGCCGATGCTGAACATGACCCAACCCTAAATCCTAAACCCTAAAAGCCCCAAAAACCCCAGAAGCCCCAAAGCCTAAACCCGAAAAGCCATACAAACCCTAAACGCCCCAAAAGCCCTAAACCCTAAATGTCAAGGGGTGAGCGACGGTTCCGGTGTAGGGTTGCACGGCTTCGGGCTTTGAGGGGTTGCTGTGGGAGCCCAAAGCCCCTCCTTGGGGGCGATTCGGGTTTAGAGCTTAGGGTTTTTGGGGTTTAGGGTTTAGGGTTTAGGGTTTAGGGTTTAGGGTTTAGGGTTTAGGGTTTAGGGTTTAGGGTTTAAGCTCTAAAACCCTTATCCCTAAACACTAAACCTGTAGCACGAAACTCCCGGGAAATAGCAGATAAGCCCAATGACGACCTCAGGTCTAGATTCCTGGAACTATCATGAGACTTTATGTAGAACAATTGGAATAGGGGTTCCTTTAAAGGGATCCTTAAAAGGTTGTATAAAGGGATCTACAATGGGGTTTTATAAAGAGAATAGGGTTTTGGGCCCAGTATACTATAACTTGAATGAACAAGCCCCAAAATAATATTTGTTATTTAGGCCCCTATATTATAGTAACCCAAGTATACAGTTCTTAAAACAGAGCAGGCGTAAGGCCGTCGCTTCTCCGTGCCCTCGAAGAAGGGCGTCGGCTCTGCCATCGATGGAAAATTCTCGGCGTCACCGACCGGAGGATGCCAGGCGCGGAAGAAATCCTCTAAGAGTACATATATTCATAAGCCTTAAGGTTTTGAAGTCTACGGGCGCGTGCGGTTCCTGCAGTATTTCAATGCAAGACAACTCGTCATGTGTATAGTCATCATAGACGAGTAGAGTTATAAACTACACCTCGAACAGCATATATGAACGTAGTTGGCTCTCAGGATACTGTCACGAAGAATAGCAGCCCTTTTCAATTCGCACTGTGAGTCGACCATCAACGAGGCTCCGTCTCAGCAGCCGGAACAGACCGCTGACAACACTCTACCTCGAAAGGGCGAATAGCACGCTCACTAGCAATCGTGAGGAAAATGGCATATAAGCTCCGCAGCTCATGTTACATGCCGTCTAAGGGCCAGTATGGCTGCGAAGAGGCACCTTCCATGAGCATCTGGCGCAAAAGACTCCTAGCTTGGGTTTTGCAGCACAAGGCACAACGACCTCAGCCGCAGGCACTCAACAACGAAGTAAAGCATGAGTAGGTTCAACAAACAAGGAAGCATGAGTCATGAGTAGGCAAGAGGCTAAGTTCGAATGCATTTGCAGACATTTTGCCAATGGCAGGATGAAAGCAACATGGAAGTAATGCTGTTGATGATGGTAGTCGTTTAGATGATGGACGAGGTCATCATACTAGTAGTAGCCATAATGACCCCCTTGTTCGAACTCGGGGTGTGTCGTTTAAAAAACCTACAAAGCTCGACCTAGCGTATGGTCCATGCCCCCCACAGCTTTTGGGATTTAGGGCTTGCTAGTTGCTAGGCTGTGTTCGGATTTAGGGTTTGGGGGCTGGATGCTGCAAAGGGCTGAGCGTTGAGTTTCGGCCTTGGGGCCGGGGCTTAGTTCTACAACAAAGCAAGAAGAATCATGTGATTTAAGGTTTAGTGTTCAGGGTTTAGGGTTTAAGGTTTAGGGCTTAGGGGTTTGATGGTCTAGGGTTTAGGGTTATAAGTTATAAGCCCACGGGTGTATGTTCGTACTACACGTGACCTGCATTGCAGTTCCTTCTTATGGCTTGCAAACTCGATGGTTCAGATCCTAGAATAAGGCATTGAGTTCCTTCCTTATGGTGAAGAAGTCTATGGCTAGGACCCGAAAACACACACAAATATGTGTGTATTCATTCATATATATATATATATATATATAAAATGTTCTGTATATAAAATAGAACGGATGGCCAATCATGCTAAACCTATGGTACAAAAACTCAAAAAATACGTGTACTAGGGAATGCCCTCGCTTTGGCCATGAATGAGCCGCCCAGACCCCCAAAAGGATCTAAAAAGTAGATCCCCTAATTTGGGACCCTAACTACTGCAGGGTACTTTATAGGAACCCCGTTAAGGGGATCTATTTTTTAGATCCTTTTGGGGGTCTGGTGAGCCGGCTTGCTGAGGGCATGGCAAAGGTGATGAAAAACTGGGAGTTGTTGCTGTGGCGTCTGCAACAGGGGAGAGGGGCTACGGTGGGTGGTTCAGGGCTTACGGGTTGGGTTTTGGGATCCCTAACATAAACTTAAACGCTCAACTAAACCCTAAACCGTTTAGAGTTTTAGGGTTGGGGAGTTTGGGGATAAACGGTTAGGGTTGAACCCTGGAATCCTTTGCATAGACGCACCTGGGGCAAGAAAGTTCTACCGAGTAACCCAAGCTCTCCCATTGCCTACTGTCCCAGACCCCAAAAGGATCTAAAAAGTAGATCCCCTAATCTGGGACCTTAACTACTAAAGGGTACTTTATAGGAACCCCCTTAGGGGATCTATTTTTTAGATCCTTTTGGGGGTCTGGGTTACAATAGTAAGGGCTCTACCGAAGCTCTGCAGTGCCATCACCGACAGCATGCCATGAAAAGTTCTCAACCTGCCCTAACTTGGACCGATGTGGGCAGGTTTTAAAATCAGGGTCCCTTCTATAGGATCCTCTTCTTGTAACAAGGGTGCCGTACGTAGCAGTTTCGGGGACCTAAAAAGGGGACCGTAATTTAGAGAACTACCCAGGTCACACACCCAGACCCCCAAAAGGATCTAAAAAATAGGTCCCCTAAGGGGGTTCCTATAAAGTACCCTGCAGTAGTTAGGGTCCCAAACTAGGGGATCCACTTTTTAGATCCTTTTGGGCGTCTGGGTACAAAAGGGGACCGCAATTTAGAGAACTACCCAGGTCACACATCGAAGCCCAGCCCTAAACCCTAAACCCTAAACCCTAAACCCAGGTTAGCAGAGGTGTCCGGGATACTCAGGCTTTGGGAGTTGGGGTCAGGGTCGGGCTCCCGAGGTTTAGGGCTTTGGCTTTTTAGGGTTAAGGTTAGAGGTTTTGTGGTTTAGGATTTCGGGTTTAGGATCTAGGGTTTAGGATTTAGGGTTTAGGGTTTGGGGTTTAGGGTTTAGGATTTAGGTGCGCAGTTTAGGGTTTAGGATTTAGGGTTTAGGATGTAGGGTTTATAGGGTTTAGAGTTTATACCGTTTGCTGAACATGCTGCTAGTGTTAGTTGCAGGATTCCTGATCTGCGATGGCAGGGACTCTCTCTGGGAATCCCAGGTGTTTTCAACCTTGTTGGCAATGGCCAAAGCAAACGCTCTCGGACCCATAATGAAGAGGTCATCAACGTAGACTACGATCCAGGCCAAATCTGGTCCAGCCAGCTTCTCCGTCCTTCATCCTCCAGCGACTCGCGCGTGACTGCCAGTAAGGCCCTTGCACGTCGAGGTCCAACAAGTCGGCGAACCACTCCAATTGCCTGAAGAAGGAGAATTGCCCATATCTGGCCTCAGGCGGTGCTCTACCACTAGCTGGATGGCCCGCACGTACTCGTCCGTTGAGCCAGTGGGCCAGTCCAGCTGGACCGCCACTCTACCGGCGCCGTCCAGGGCTGGATGTTCTCATCTGGGCACCACGAGCCGTTGCCCGGGTGCCAGGACAGCGGGCGCCAGCCTCAGGGTCGCCCGAGGGCTGATAAAAGCAATTATCGTCCGACTCCGGCGGACTAACTCCCTGGCAAAACATGCAAACCCACGACCCACACCGGTACTTCTGCTCAGGACTGTGAACAGATGGGAACCTCCAAGCAAGAGAGTGGAATAAGGGGCATGAGAACTGATATTGCACCTAGGGTTTAGGCTATAGGGTTTAGGGTTTGGGGAATAGGGTTTGGGGATTTAGGGTACAGGGTTTAAGGTTTAGGGACTAATTTGCACCGAGGGTTGAGGTCTAGGGCTGCACCTTCAACGATGATGCATCATCCGCGAAAACTCTGCTACATCCGTAACCCTAAACCCTAAACCCTAAACCCTAGCAGAATTATCCTCTCTTATCCCTTTGCAGTTGCCTTCTGATTCTACTATACTAATACCAGACCGCAGAAAAAAAACAGGTCTAATTAGTAGGGCCCTCCCTAAACCCCTAAACCCTGTTCCCTAAACCCTGCTCCCTACACCTAAACCCTAAATCCTAAACCGTAAACCCGAAACCTTAAACCCTATACCCTAAATCCCTAAGCCGTGAACCCTAAACCTTAAACCCTATACCCTAAATCCGTAGACCCTAAGCCCTAAACCTTAAACCCTATACCCTAAATCCCTAAACCCTAAACCCTAAACCTTAAACCCTATACCCTAAACCCCTAAACCCTCAACCTGAAACCCTATACCCTAAATCCCTAAGCCCTAAACCCTAAACCTTAAACCCTATTCCCCAAACCCTAAACCTATTTAGAATCTAAAACCCTAAACCCTAAACCCTATTCCCTAAACCCCTAAGCCCTATACCCTAAACCCCCAATCCTTAAACCCTATACCCTAAACCCTAAACCTTAAAGCCTATACCCTAAACCCTAAACCCTAAACCTTAAAGCCTATACCCTAAAACCTTAAACCCATAAACCCTATACCCTAAACCCCTACTCCTTAATCCCTAAACCCGAAAGTTTCAACCACCTCGACCCAGACCCCCAAAAGGATCTAAAAAGTAGATCCCCTAAGGGGGTTCCCATAAAGTACCCTTCAGTAGTTAGGGTCCCAAATTAGGGGATCTACTTTTTAGATCCTTTTGGGGGTCTGGGGAAGACCTGAGCTTCTGGCATCCCGGCGTTGGCCATGGAGAGCACCCCACGCTTTGAGTGCCTCTCTCGCAGGCGTCTTTTCGGGACTCCCATAAGGCCCTAGAAAGGCGGGTTTAGGGGTTTAGGGTTTAGGGGTTAGGGTTTAGGGTTTAGGGTTTAGGGTTTAGGGTAGGACTTTAAAACCTAACCCCCTACTTAAATCCATGAAAACCCATAATCAAGCCCTTAATTGAGTCCACACCGTTACAACCCTAAACCCTAAACCTTGTGTAGGGTTGGAGGTCACTGATGTCTGGCTGCTGACGGGCGTGGCTGGGAGGATCCGTTGTAAGATAGTCAGAGGTGCAGTGGGAGGTTTAGGGTTTAGGTTTTAGGGTTTAGGGGTTAGGGGTTTAGGGTTTAGGGTTTGTTAACGTGTAATGGCCACTTCACTGAAGCACCAGTCCGAAAGGACCTACACCGGTTCACGCCACTCACCCCACCGTCGAACTCTTCCCTGGGGCAGCGTGTGATCACCAGACCCAGTTGGTGTGCTGGAAGAGTGTCGCACATCTGACAATAGGGCTCGCTGTTCCCCATGTACACGACGAAATTCTGTAGCCGCATTTTGGATCAGATCATTGATGGACAACCAGGGCAAACTCCCCCCGTTGGCGTACCACGACAGGAGGTCATTGATCGAAATCCACCTTCCATCAATTTCCAGCCCAGCTATATCGCCCGGTTTAGGGTTTAGGGTTTAAGGTGGGAGCTTTGCATCCTTCAGCCTAGCATCTAAAGCTGCAAAGCCGGTCTTAGTCTTACAACCTCGACATTACATCTCATCTCATCTCATCTCCTTCCCCTAAACCCTAAACCCTCAGAAGTGGCCCCTTAAGAAGGGGCCCCTCAAGCCTTTGCACAATTCCTTTGTTCAGTCGAGGCGGTACATGCACGGTACTCTACGCCCTAGGCCCAAAATCCTAAACCCTAAAACTTTAGGCCCTAAACGGCGCTAAACCCAAAACCCTAAACCCTAAAACTTTAGGCCCTAAACGGCGCTAAACCCTGATCGGCGCTGGTGGATTTCTAATCTTGCCTGAACGCGAGGCCTGCTGGACCCCAAACCCAAAGCTCCGGAGCAACTCAATAACGTCCTGCCTCACTTTAGAAAGCCTCAACCCTGAAACTACACCGATAAGTATGGTTTCGGGTTTAGGGTTTGGGGAGCCACTGCCGCAAGCCCTGAACCTCACACACCCAAATCTGCAAGCCCCGAAAACTGAAATCGCAAATCCACACCAGCAGAGCTGATTTTCTCGATGAGGCCCAAGCTTGTAGCAGAACTTCTCATCTCTGAACCTCTGCCCATAGATTGACCTGCAGAGTTCGGATCCCTAAACCCTAGACCCTAAACCCCTAAAACCCTAAATTACTAAAGCCTAAACCTCTAGGGGCTGAGCCCAAGCTCCGAGGCTTCCAGAGGTTTAGGCTTTAGGGCTTTTGCAAGGTTCCGGGTATAAATTTAAAGTTAGGGTTTAGGGTTTAGGCTTTAGGGGTTTAATGAGGGCTGCGGGCTTTTATATATGCAAAAGTTAGGGTTTACGGTTTAGGCTTTAGGGTTTTAATGAGGGTTGCGGGTTTTTGTATCGAAAAAAGTTAGGGTTGAGGGTTTAGGCTTTAGGGTTTAGGGCTAGGGTTTGCCGTAGAGTGGGTGCATAAGCAGAAGTTTCGAGTGTATCGTAGTTTGACGATTCGCCTGGTCCCAGCCCATGCCGGCGGCCAGGGTGAAGGGCCGGGGTTTAGGGTTTTTACGTTGATCAGTACTGGTTTCGAGCAGAATCTGCTCCGGTACGGGCGGGACGTGGGTGCTACCTGGCTGTGGAGAGGCGGGCAAACGTATTGGATCGCTCTACGCTATCGAGGCTTAAGCGCCTAAACCCTAAACCCTAAACCCTAAACCCTACACCCACGGAGGTGGGCGGCCCAAGCCTTGAGTTTAGGATTTAGGGTTTAGGGAAGGTCTTACTTGGAGGTTCATGGGTAGTTATAAGTGGGGTTATAAGCAGGACACCTATAATGAAATCCCATATTAAGGGACTTATAACCCCGCTTATAACTATCCATGAACCTCCAAGTAGGGTTTAGAGCCTCACGGTATTGTGGTTTTAGGTTGTAGAATTTAGGGTTCAGAGTTTTAGGCTTGAGGCTTTAGGGTTTCGGTTTTAGGGTTTAAAGTTTTATGGTTTCCGGTTTGGGGTTTTCCACCAGCAGCAGCAGCAGCAACACGGCTGAAAAAAAAAAGGCTGCTCATGATTCCTGCTGGTCACACTAGCAGCCGCCACAGCCCACACCCCCCAAGTCCTACACGCTAAAACCTACGCCCTAAACCTACAGCCCGAAGTATGAAACACCTCAAGCCCCTAGCCAGAGAGCCCCCAAAACCCCACAAGCAGCATGAAGCACCCAACGCCCCAAACGGCAGAGCCGTAAATCTCCGAATGTCAAAGGCCATGCAGCGAATCCCAGAAAGTGGAGCATGGATTTAGGAGTAGTGCTGGCATTTAGGGGCATGCGGATAAGACTGCTCCTGGCTTCAAACCCATCCCCAAAGCCCCACCGCCGAGCCGTAAACCCCTGAAAGCCTCGCTAACTAAACTGCAACGCCCCTCAGTGCCCTAACCCCCCCACGGTCAAACCTCGAGACTCCAAGTATACGACAAGTAGCTATAGTCTCCATTGTAGTTCCTTTTTGGGGTTACCTTGAAGGATCCTTAACATAGAACTGGTTAGTTAAACCAAGAAAAGGAGCTACAATGGAGAGTATACTGTAGGTACCTACTTTGGGATCTAAAGATTTCAATCGTCTTCAACCCCCCAAAACGACCCTAAACCCTAAACCCAGTCACACCTGGCGGAGACCAGCTAGGGCAAGCACTCTCCCATCGCACCCGAGCCAAAGTTGAAGTCACCACCCTGGCCTCGGACAGGGTTCAGGGTTAAGGGTTTAGGGTTTAGGGTTTAGGGTTTAGGGTTCAGGGTTTAGGGTTTAGGGTTTAGGGTTTAGGGTTTAGGGTTTGGGGTTTAGGGTTTAGGGTTTCAAGCTTGCTTGGAGGT
>CAJNDV010035860.1:5416-16608 GCA_905221635.1 Symbiodinium sp. CCMP2456
GGTTGAGGGTTGAGGGTTTAGGGTGCTTTACGATGGCTGTCTTCTCTTGCGAAAGGACTTGCGGGGCTTCTGCATATGCTTGACGTCTTCTGTAGCTTAGGGCTGCCATGAACCCTGACCCTAAGCCCTAAACCCTAAACCCTAAACCCTAAACATCCCTCAAACCTTAAGCTGAAAGCCTAAGGTCTTTCTGTCAGGCTTGTGCAGGCCCAGGAATCCAGGGTTTAAGGTTTGGGGCCTCGGGTAAAAAAACCTGTCACCAGGCAACAACGAAGGAGCCCTGATGCCCCAAATGCGAGAATCCAGCCTTCATGCGCCATAAAGCCCCTAATTAGGAAGTCTTACCCACGAAAGCCTTAGGAAATACAAGAACGGAGAGAGACGCCTGATACGAAGAAAGCCTTCATGATGGACTAAAACTGAACTGTCGAGCAACGTCTCGCTCGGGCTCGCAGCCAGCGGAGGAGAGCCGCACTCTGACACCTACCGAAACAGGGGTTCCAGTGCTTCATGGGAACGAAACAACATTGATAAGGTGTGTGGATCTGTTCTATGAAGAGTGTGTGTGTATATATATATATATATAGGGACTACTAGGGGATGTGATTGCTATCCTTCGGTGGAGCTTCTGGGGGCTCCCCACTGGTAACCCGAATAGGGTTCTGACGTTCGCTGCAGAGAGACCTGGCTACTGCCGCCACAGTCCCATGCTCGATTTCTTGTTGTACATTCAAATCGCTCGAAGTCGCTCAAGTCCTATCAGGGCCAAAACATGAGGGCTTAGGCTTTAAGGTTTCGGAATTTGTCGTAATCTGGCCACAGTGCCGAAAGTATTTTGGGGTGAGCTTGTCTTCCCACCAGTCTCGTGTGTTTCCGCGTTCCAAGACCGTGCTCCCACTAATATGCCGTACAGATGTTGGGCACGACTCGCATTGCCGCCCCCCCCAAAGATCGTCTTGAAATCGCGGGTGGGACTCGTGTACCCGCCACAGATGTGCTCCCACAACACTGCCATTCCCATGTTGGACTCGTAGGGTTTAAGGTTTAGGGTCCCGAAAAGATAGACCCTGGAGCTCACAACGTCAAAACATTGCCGAAAAGACCGTTTCCTTCGCGACCGGCTGGTCGGCAGCGCATCGGCCTGGGGCACAGAGAGGAAGGGTCCCCTAGGGGCGGTTGTTGCTTGCACACGGGGGAATCTACTGATGGGCATCTATACATACATACATGCATACATGCATGCACACACACACACACACACCTGTGTCCACCCGCCGCTCCACCGACCCACACACCCACCGACTCACCCACCTGGCTGGCTTGCAAGTTGGCTGGCTCGCTACCCAGCCAGCCAGACACATAGCTAGCCAGCCAGCTCGCTGACTGGCTTGTTTCTCTATACATGTACATACCTATACTATACATAGATATATAATGTATGTTTGCACACATATCTATCGATCTATCGGTCTATCGATGAATCGATCTATCGATCTACCGACGAATCGATCTATCTATCTATCTATCCATCTGTCTATCTACCAATCTATGTGCGTGTGTGTTTGTCCCTCCCTCTATCTATCTGTATGTCCGTCTATCTGTCTGTCTGTCTGTCTGTCTATCTATCTATCTGATACACCTACATATCGATATACGGGTATCTCCTATAGTACGATATTTTGATGTACCGATGAGTACCATACGTCTACATACCGAAACATCTACATATCTACAGGTCTACAGACTGATATATCCATATCTGTAAATATGTATGTAAGTATATACATATATATATATACACACACCTATGTATCTATATGTCGATATATCTACGATCTGTGTATGTATATATGTACATATGTATGTACGTATGTATGCATAACTCTTACTAGATACCCGTAAACCTATAGCTATATACATATATGCCTTTACATGTTTATAGCTGTATGCCTATACTTTGTATATCCATATATCTCTATATTCATACATATATATATATATATAAACTATGAACCTATATACCTGTATATCTGCATATCTATATACCTATATAACTATGTACGTATATACCTATATACCTGTATACCTTTATACCTCTACACCTCTATACCTATATACCTATATACCTATATACCTATACGATTGCATCTACTTATGTATTCATTAACAAATTCTTGTCTATATATATATATATTTGTATGCGGATACCGACATACCGTTTTGTCAACTTATCGATTCCTATACCTAGACCTATAAGAGTACTTGCATCTAGATATACGTATGTCTCTACCTGCCTTTGTATGTGTATGGGTATATATATATATATATATCCATACACATACACATCTATATCTGTATCTTCATCTATATCTATACCCATCTCTGTCTATATAACCTTATCTGGGTATGTATCGATGTAGCCAGCCATCTATCTATCTATCTATCTGTCTATCTGTCTATCTGTCTGTCTGTCTGTCTGTCCGTCTGTCTGTTTGTCTCGCCATCTTTATGTGTGCGGATATTCAGGGGGAATGTAGATGTCTCCATAATTGGAGCAGGTATAATAAGGAACCCCCAAAATGATTAGGCTCATAGTAAGGAACCCCCAAAATAATTGGGCTCCTATAGTGGGGCGGCTAATGGTTTCGGATGCCCGTGCAGTAGAAACCTTCGCTGGCCTCGAGCTGGCCGAGGAAGGGCCGTGGGGGCGCTAGGGAGTTGGGCACCTCCCAATATCCAGAGTTCAGGGTTAATAGGGTTTAGGGTTTAGGGATAAAGGTTCAGGGCTTTGGGTTTGGGCTTAAGGTTTAGGTTGCGGAAGGCCATTCGGGTTTAAGGGTTTGGGGATTTAGAGTTTGAGGGTTTCGTCAGCGATGGGGGGGTTTGTCCAATTGCAGGCTGTTGAACTTAAAAAATAAGAGCTTCTGGTTTCTGGACGTAGGGCGAAGATTTCGGGGTTCGTGGCTACGTCCTGCAAAACAGCGGGTGAAGGCAATCTAATGGCCTGAGGAATTAGTCATAATCTCCGCTTGTAATTGTAGTCCCCATATAACTGTATTATCGTATACCCCACTTCCAAAACAGAACTATTTCAACATTTGCGGTCCCCTTGTAGTAAGCTAAGGTCCCACATGTTTGACGCAGGTCTGCGGATCCCTTCAAGGATTCTGGGCTTAGATGTACGATTTGGGGCTTGGAGCGAATTTATGGATGGGATGGGCAAACTTCGAGAAGTTCGCCCTCAACCCTAAACCCTAAACCCTAAATGGGAAATTTAGAGATTCAGAGTCATCAACAAAAGCTCTGGGGCTTTGAGTTACTCTTAAAGGTGCTGGGCCTTAGTGTTGGTGTTCAGGTTAAGGGACTTGGGATTCAGGCTTTTGGCTTTGGGCTTTGGGCTGTTTTGAACTTTGGAGGGTTGGTAGCCGAGCTGTTGCGAAGCCCTGTGCGGCCGAGTACTTCAAGCTGTTTGGGCAAGCCTCGAATGCATGAACCCGGCAGCCTGAAATCCTGACAAACCATCCCTAAACCCTAAACCCTCACTGAACCCCGAACCCTAAACCCCTAAACCCGCGAAACCCTAAACCCCAAACTTTAAGCCCCAAACCCTAAGCCCCGCAACCCTAAACCCAAACCCCCTCACCCTAAACTCTAAACCCTCCTCATAGGTTGAGGCTTTGGGACTGAAGGACTCAAAGCTTGGAATCTTTTAGGGTTTAAGGTTTAGGGCATTTATGGTTTTGGGTTTAGGGTTTAGGGTTTAGGGTTTAGCGCTTAGTGTGTTTAGGGTTTAGGGTTTATCTAGGGCTTGGGGTTTAAGCTTCAACCCCACGCCGATCAGGTGGCCCTAACCCCTACAAAATTCACAAAACCACGATAACACCCAATGGAGCCTTTGAAATTGTTCATTAAGGTCCACACTTAGCGCTTGTTTGCCTCGCCGATGGCCGGGATGAAATCCGGAATGAAGGGCTTGAGCTCCTGCTAAATGGAGCTAGCACATGGTTTTGCGGGTCATCCAGGGGATCTGTGGGTTTAATGTACGGGCGTTCCAGGGATCTGTGGGTTTAGGGTTTATTGTAGGGGCGTTAATAATTAAAACAGGGTTTTGGGTTATATTATACGATACTTCTACTAAGGAACCCCAAAAACAGTATAGGTAATTATCAAGGCCCCTATATTAAGAAGTTAACGGGCTTGGCTTCGGGGCTGTAAGGGTTTAAGGGGAGTGGGGTTCAGTTGATCTAGTAAGTAGGCTGAGTACGATGGGCTTCGGTGAAGTGTAATTACAAGGTTTGGGTATTAGGGCTTCTTGTTTGGGGGGGTTTAGGGTTTAGGGTTTACGCTCGATGAGTCTGTCAATCCTGATGCTTGTAACTAGCTGGCAACGGATTGCGAGCCTCGTGATGGTTTGGGGCTTTAGGATGTGGGTAGTTCTCCAAAAATTTTTCCCATTTTGGATCCCAAATAAAGAACGGCACCCTTATACAAAGGGTCCTAAAAGGATCCTAATTTTGTAGGTCTCACCTAGGACCTAGGACCGAGGATTTCTGTACCCTGAAGACTAAACGCTGGGCCCTTAAGCCCTGAGTAGGGTTTAGGGTTTAGGGTTTAGGGTTTAGGGTTTAGGGTTTAGGGTGAACCCTAAACTGCATCGAATCGAACCCTTGTAAAACACTTATTGTAGCCTTTACAGACCTAAACTTAAAACCTAAACTCACACCCTGCAGAACGCCTCACAACCCTGTAGAGCCCTATGGTTACCCTCACCCTCACAGAAATCATAAAACCCCCAACTCTGAAACACAGTAGAACCTAGTACCTTTAGAAGAACCCTAAACTCTACACCCTGCACCTGACAGACCTCCCATGAGACCTTGATAATCTTCGGTCACGTGAAGGAACCCTTGAAGGAGCCCGTGAACCCTAAACCCCAAACTCTGAACCTTAAAACCTAAACCCTAAACCCTAAACTCTAAACCCTAAACCCTAAACCCCAAACCCTAACCCTGACCCCTAAAGGCCAAAAACCCTGAGCTTAAACCCTTGAAACCAGCCGTGCAGGTCCGTGGCGAGCTCCACCGTCCGGGGCCGGAAGGCAGAAACCAGGGCGAAGAGATTTGCCACCTTTGCCAAGTCATGGGGGGGTTTAGGGTTTTAGGGTTTTAGGGTTTTAGGGTTTAGGGTTTAGGGTTTAGGGTTTAGGGTTTAGGGTTTAGGGTTTGGCTGCTTTGCCTGGGTTCCTTAAAGGGCTCCTTTAAAAGGCTCCTTAAAGGGGCCGCCTTGCCGGGGCTCCCTTAACGGACTCCGTTGAAGGGTTCCTTTAGAGGGCTTCGTGGAAGGGCTTCCTTGAAGAGGCTCCTTACAAGGTTTAGGGCTTATAAGTTATAAGGGTTTAGGGTTTAGGGTTTAGGGGGCTTCATTTAAGGCTTCCCTTGAAGGCGCCGGAACTCTGAGGAATATCTTTGGAAATGAGTCAGGCTTCCAGATAAGACCTGAAACCGAAACACATTCCCTAAACCACAAACAATAGCAATAATCAAAACAACTTGTGATGCTCCGGATCCTCTTGCAAGTTGACCACGGCCTCGAAAGCATATTCTTCAGGCCTTTCCGCCTATATCGGAACAAGCCTCTGGTCCAGGAGAGATGTGCTTAACTGGAGTCATCTGAACCCTGACTTTGAACCCTACGCCTAAACCCTCAACCCTGAATCCTAAACCCTGAACCCTAAACCCCCAAAAAAACCTCAACTCAAAGAACAACGTCCGACAGCCCGAAAAGCCTGCGCTCAAAACCCAAGATATATCGGAGGGCTCGGATTGTTGCGGCTTCGGGTTCAGGGATTAGGGTTTAGGGTTTAGGGTTTAGGGCTCCGGTCTGAAGGCCTAATGAATCCCTATCATAATATCCCACAAAACACTCTGAAACCCTTCTCAAACCCAATAAATAAAGGCAGGAAACCAAACCTAGTAACACCCGATGGTAACATTCGAAGAAAACACTGCAGAGAACGAATAAAGCCTGATAACCCCTTCAGTAATCAGACCCCCCCAAAACCCTATCATCACCCTTACCTTGGCTTTCTATGGCCCACCTCCTCCTCTTCCTTGGCTTTCAAGCCTCAGCACCGGATGCAATAGGCGGACCCCTACACTGGCACTGGCTTCTGAAGAAGCCTTTAGACTCAGAATTTTAGGGTAATTGTAGAGTATAGGTACAGTAAGGAACCCGAAAAAATACTATTGGGAACTATTCCGACCCCTACGACTTGAAGCTACCGCAACTTCTAGACCGCTACAAGTACAGGCCTTTGTGGCTTTTCGTAGTGTCTTTGTACGGTTGAGGGTTTGGGGTTTAGGGGTAACTTACTTCAAACTGCCATCGCTTAAGGATCCCGGTGAGGCTGCGTCAGGTTGGCAATATCGGTAAGCTTTTTCTGGACCTCGTACAGAAAGTAACCTAGAAGTGCACACAATCTACCCTACATCCCCCTAAACCCTAAACCCTAAAACCCTAAAACCCTAAACCTTAAGCCCTAAACCCTAAACCCTAAACCCTAAAACCGTAAACTCGACGTACTTTCTTGTTGATCTCTTAAGCTAGGACCCTGTGCCAAAAGCACCTTCAGGTCGGGTGTGTTAGTTTAAAGTGGTAGGGCTTGCGGGGATTTATGGTTTAGAGCTTAAGGTTTAGGGTTTAGGGCTTAAAGTTTAGGCTAAGGGTTTGGGGATCAGGTTTCAGGTTTTTGCCTTCGGGCTGAGGAGAACATAGAAGCCTAAATAATAACCCTAAACCCTAAACCCTAAACCCTAAACCCTAAACCCTAAACCCTAAACCCTAAACCAATATCATTCCTTAGGGCTCCTTCTTACAAGTACACTATAAAACTGGTCTTGGCGGTTGCACTAGGCAGGGTTTGAGGCTTAAGGTTTCGGGTCTAGGGGTTAGGGTTTGGGGTTTGGGGTTTGGGATGAGGGTTCAGGAACCCTAAACCCTAAACCCTAAACCCTAAACCCTAAACCCTAAACCCGTTTAAAGTTTAGGGCTGAGGCTTGGCCCCAGGCCAGCCGGATCACATAGCTTGACCTGTCACTGCTGAATTATGGCGGTTGATGCTTTGGGGATTTAGGGCTCCAGGACCTCAAGGTTTTGCCGTTTAAGGTTTCAGGGTTCTAAGTCGCAGGGTTCAGGGTTTGAGGTTTTAGGCTTTAGAAGTTGGGCGTTTAAGATTTCTTAAGGCTTGGGGCACTGTTCTGAATCATACCAATATGTTCTCTTGCGGCCTTCATGCAGCGCCCGTTGAAATACATAACGTAAGTTATCATCAGATGTTGGTTGAACAGCTTAGTAAGGCACCAGGATATGGAGAAACAGTAAAGCCTGACTTTTGCCTGCTAGGGTTTTGGGGTGCTTGGTTTCGGGTTTCCCCCTCAGGTTTTCGGTCATTCAGATTTAGGGTTTAGATTTAAAGTCGTGGAACTAAGGGACTATATGAAGGGTAATAGCCCTAAACCCTAAACCCTCAATCCTAAGCCCCAAACCCTCAACCGTAAACCCTATTCAAATTTTCCCGGCCCATTTAATTCCAACCCTAAAACACCTCTTTTCAAATTGTTCAGGCCGCCCTCATTCCTTCAAAGCTCCAAGTATATCGCTTGGGCTCCTTGGACACGTTCAGGGCAAACCACAAAGAGTTGGGGGTTTAGAGCAAAAAGGGCTTATTTTGAGGGGAAAGCCTAATGGGGGTAGAGCTTTGGGTTTGGGGTTTAGGCTTTAGGGAGCCCCTACAGAGCTTCGGATGTAGAAAAAAAGCTTACGCAAGCCATCGACCCCCTCACCTCCGGCAGCTTGTCTTTGGAGGGTCTCAGCTGCAACCAGGCGCGCTCGAGGCAGATTAGCCTCTCGTCAAAAATGCTTCGGGGCGCAGGTGGATGTTTAGGTTTGGGTTAAAGCGCTTGGGATTTAGGGCTTTGGGCTTCGGGTTTAGGGTGGAGCACAAGACAAGCAGAGATATCTTGTCGCACTGTACTATGGCGGCATCCTTTCAAGGCCCCATCCCCATCAGGCCCGACGCAGTCAAGAGTAGACGGTTTAGACCCTTCAAGATCACCTTGCAGGGCTTAGGGCGGTATAGGGTTTCGGGTTTAGGGGAACCCACCCTCCTGGACCCGTACGAAACTATATAGTTCGTGAGTTGTATAAACTATAGTTTGGGTTTAGTTGTGTTGTAGTAGTATTGTAGTACTACATCAACACCTTCTGAAGGTGAAAGTTTCGAGCTACCGGGCTTCACGCCTTGATGGTTCAGGGTGTCGAATCTATCTCGGGTTTAGGATTCAGGCTTTAGGGTTTCGGGTTTAGGGTAGATCTGTATCTCACACCCAAATTCTTTCTTTACTTCATTCAGGCAAGGCGGATATTTCGGGTCATGGTTGGATTTAGGGGGTGCAACGCTCACAGAAGATAAAACCTAAACACTAAACCCCTAAGCCCTAAACAGTCGAGCTTTCAGAAGGCATCAACCTGAAGTTACTCCTGACCCTTGCTCTCGAGTGGCGAATCACAGCCGCTGGCGGGGAACCTCTGCTGACGAGATTTGGGGGTCGATTGCCACAGCCTCGGGTTTAGGGCTTAGGACTTTGGGCTTAGGGCGTAGGGTTTGCGCTTTGGGTTTAAGGCCTAGGGTTTAGAGTTGGGGTTTACGGCTTAGCGCTTCGGTTTTAGGGTTCGAGGTGTACGGCTTAGGGCTTAGGGTTTGGGCTTAGGCTTTAGTGCTTAGTTACGGCTTACGGCTTAGGTCTTAAGGCCCTAAAGCCTAAGACCCTAAACCCCGAACCGGAAATGCCAAACCCTAAACCCAAAGCACTGAACCCTAAACCCCAAACCCTGAAGCAGATGACTGATAACTGGGAATTGTACGGTCTACCGGCCGCCTAGCCCAGCCCCTGCCAGCCGAGCAAGCCCAGTGTCGCCCAGCCCAGTTCCGCCCAGCCCTGCCAGCCCGGCTCAAAGCAAAACCCGCCCCAAACCCCCCAAAGCCCGGCCAAAACCGCACGAAACCCCGGACCTGAACCCTATTTTCTAGATGCAAGAACAGAAGGCGAAAACCGCACAAGGCGCCCGTCCTGAACCCGTATGCAATTTCTACAAACCCCCAAAGGCTAAACACCAAGACCATCGATCCGAGACCTGAACCTCCCAACCCAAAGACCCTCAGTCTTGGGCTCGAGGGGTTTAGGGTTTATAGGGTTTTGGGTTTAGGGTTTAGGGTTTAGGGGTTTGCAGGGTTTGGGGGTTTAGGGCTTGGGGTTCAGGGGTTTTGGGTTTAGGGTTTCGGGGTTTCGGGGTTTCGGGGTTTAGGGTTTAAGGGTTTGGGGTTTAGAATTTAGGGGTTTAGGGGTTCTGGGAGTTTAGGGTTCGGGACTGGCTCGCGTCTTTTTGGGGCTCTTCCCTAAACCCTACACCGGCTCTTGGGTTTAGGGTTTAGGGTTTAGGGCTTTAGGGTTGAGGGCCTCAGCTGGGGTGTCAGCCGTTCTTTAAAATTAAGGGCCTTGATGAAAACCTGCTTTCCTTTTTGGACACGAGGGAAGTGAAAATGGTCCACTATACTATACTTATAATAAGGAACCCCCAAAGTAGTATATGTAGTTATTGAGGCCCCTATATTACCGACTGGAGAAATCCTGTTCTTCGCGACAGTCGATTGTTTTTCAATCGTGCTGAACATGCGGTGCCCCGCGGTAAAGCTCGAGCAGCTTCCGCTGACGTAGGCTATGATGGTCAGAAGCAGCAGGTTTAGGGTTTAGGGTTTAGGGTTCAGGGTTTAGGGTTTAATTAGGGTTTAGGGTTTAGGGTTATGATCCAAAAGCTAAAACAAAATCTGAAATCATGCAAAGCAAACGCCCACCTCAACCTCTAAACCTCCGATGCCGCAGCTTGAACTCTCGACACTGAACCCACACCCCGAACCTGAACCCCACACACCCTGAACCCTGAAACTCCAAACATTTGCCGGGGGGCCCTAAAGTACCTCACTTTATGTAACTAAATAAAGCCCATGAACAGCGCACCCTAAACTCCAAGCTTTCAAACCGAAAACCCCGCACTTTAAAGCCCAAGCCCTGAACCCTCAAGCTACCTACCTACCTACCTACCTACCTACACACACAAAAACCACCTACCTTTTCCAAGGACTTTGATATGAAAGGAAGCCAGCAAAAGGATCCCGAAATCTCCAAATTTTAAACCCGGGTTTAGGGTTTAGGGGCAACGCTGAACTTTGAACCCTAAAGCTCAAATCCTAAAGCTTTGCTGTAATGGGTTTGAGGGTTTAAGGTGTAGGGTAAAAGCACTGCAGGCCCAATCTTAAACCCTCAGCCCTAAACCCCTAAAGCCCTAAAGCCTGAACCCTAAACCCTCAACCCCAAACCCTAAACCCCTAAACCCCTAAACCCCAAGCCCCAAGCCCCAAACCCTCACTGCTTCAGTCGGGGCAGCTTAAACTCGAAGGCGATGGGCGTGTCGGCCTCAGAGCGACGGAAGGAACAGGGTTTAGGGTTTAGGGTTTAGGGTTTAGGGGACATGGCAAGCCCGAAGCCTTTCAATGAGCCCTGAAAGGTACTCGTCTACGAACCCATTAGGATAGGAGCCAGGAACCTCTCAACTCTGAGATTCACGACTCTGGGGTTTGGAAGGGTTGACGGCTGATAGGGGTTCAGACTCGAGTTTACGCTATAGTTGGGGGTTAGGGTTTCCTAGGCGTTGAGGCTTAATGCTTTGGGGCTTGGGGCTTGAATGGTTTTAAAGCTTTTGCTTCTGAGGTCTGAGGTTAGGGAATCCTATGTGTTTTTTTTAAGCTCCCTTTTCCGGCTGCATGATCCATCCGAAAGGCCCGAAAGGCCAGGACCCTATGGGTTTAGGGTTTAGGGTTCAGGGAGTGTGAGGGAATCCTATAGTCTTCGGCTCTAAGTTGCCCAGGGCTGGAGATTTGAGCCCTCCCGCGCTCGAACCCACATCCCTCCTACCGTAAACCCTAAACCCTAAACCCTTAAACCCTAAACCCGAACCCACATCCATCTTACCCACCGCCCAGCCCCGGACTCATGAAGAGCAGGTGCTGGAGCCTGAACGCGGCTTGAACCCCGCCCAAACCCAAAACCCCAAACCCCAAATCCTAAACCCTATAACCC
>CAJNDV010035861.1:9481-24505 GCA_905221635.1 Symbiodinium sp. CCMP2456
CATCACATACTGACCATCATACCAGAGCAACTGCTACCCGATAGGACCGACAAGCCTGAAACCTACTACTCCTACTACTACTACTACTACTACTACTACTACTACTAGTACTACTGCTACTACTGCTACTGCTACTGCTACTGCCATTGCTGTTCCTGCTGCTACTACTACTGACTACTACTGCTGCTGCAGCTACTGCTTCAAAAAATGTGCTGCGATCTGTACCTCCACTCGGACAGTCAACGTCTTCATCACCACGAGGCCACGACCGGCGAACTGGACGGGATCACCACGGGCGTAAACACATAATCCAAGCACCGTTAGCTCTCTCCCGTCATGATCGCATCATCATCACCACCGCCATCAGCAACGAATAGCTACGTCAGTAGGACAATCATCAGGACTATGAAATCAATTGCGACCACGGTAATCATGATGTTCATGGTCATCAATATGGTACGCATCATCGTTATCTTCATGATGCTCGCCCTCGTCATGCCTACCATCGTACAGAAAGGATGCTGCTGCTGCTGCTGCTGCTCCAGTATTCTTTTGTCTTGAATATCTTGTCATTCTCCTTAGTGCCACCAACATCAGAACCGTCGCCGGTTTCTTCACGGCACTCCTGTCAGCATTGCCATGTGTCTGCTTCCCATGAACAAGGCACTAACACCTGCATGTATCAGATGAAGTCATCCCTTTATCGGTTACTGTGTCTCTCACAAAATGCCAGAACTGGGGGTTTCTGAAAATAGGGGACCCTGATATAGTACCCTAAATAATAGGATCCTTAATATAAGGATCCCAAAATAAGGTACACCTACTTTTCGGAAACTCCCAACTCAAGCCATGGCATGGGCCTGGAACCATGGCAGCTCCGTGCTCAGGCCTGGGCCAAGAGGTTGCCCGCGGGGGTCAGACGTCCCAGTTTAGAGGGCTGCTAAGGACAGTGTACTACAAAGGGGGTAGGGTGTAGGGTTTAGGGTTTAGGGTTTAGGGTTTAGGGTTTAGGGGTACTATAAGGTTACCAAAAGGCGAACTGCCATTAAGGCATGCAATATACAGGCTCATGATATCGTAGAGGCCGGCAGCTCCATGCTCAAAGGATCGCATGGTGTCCCCTCGTTGTGGCCGTCCATCCCGGAACATGATGTCGAGTTAACAATAGTTCATATGTTCATATGTGGGGCCAGGACATCCTGCAAGAGTCGGACTTTTATTAGCTTCGACTCAGCTTCAACGTCTGTTGGGTAAGGAAGGAATGCATCGCAAAGCCCCGAAGCATCGGCGGGCGCAATCTCGACATGAGGCTGCGACTGTGAAGGACAACAGCGAGAGAAGCTCGGGGCCTGAACTTGACCCCCGAGCTTCTTTTGGTGTAATCATGTCCATCCTCTCTGAATGGCAGTGTAGACCCCATCCAGTCTACAATGCACAAGCTCCTTTTCCACAGTTGCGGAAGCTCTTCAAACCCTCAAAATACACACCTCCCCACTCTGAATCCGAAATCCAAAGCACGATATCAACCTATGCCCTGAACCCTAGAGTCCCTGGGGTGTGAGGTTTTTGTATATGAACAGATATGACGAATCCCCCATACGCTAATTCACCTACATCCTAGCCCAAGGAATGACAATCCCCAACATCCCGAATCCTATCAACTTTCACCCCAGCAAACCCATAGAGCCCTTATAGTCGCCCTTGTAGTAGCTCCTTGTAAGCCTCCAAAGCCCTAAAAGACCCATAGAATAGCTGGCCCAGAAGCAGAACACCGGCCACTTCATGCAAGGGCTTTTCCGGTCGCAGACGTCCCCCGTCATACCCAATTTCCTGACCCAGACTCAGAGAAGGGCTTGGGCTAATTATGGGCGAGGACTCAGGAGCCCAATATGGGGGTTTCCGAAATTAGGGGACCCTAAGACAGTACTCTAAATAATAGGGTCCTTATTGTAAGGACCCCCCAAATAAGGTACCCCTGATTTTCGGAAGATCCCATATCATTGAATCAAGGGCTCAGGGAAGATCGCACAAAATCAGCCTCCTACAGCTCGGGCCTGGAGACGTGTCATCACCATTGCGATGATCATCGGTAGCTTGTGTAGTATTCGTATTTCTATCGTTACTATTGGTATTTGGCCTTGGGGCTGCCATGCCTCGGTCCATCCCGAAAGAGCCTCAACGTAGGACTGACTAAATCGGATCAGTTAATGCCAACCAGGTTGATGGTGCTGGCCTTTTGATTTATTTTGTCAGATAAATGATTATGCGCAAAAGGACTGAACTCAAAGCTGTACACCTTGGCCTCTGGACAGTGTCACTGTGATTTCTAGAGTAGAAGGCTCCGGGGCTAGACTTCATGCCTGCTGTGCACTTACGGTGAACGCAAAGTGTTCCGTGTATTCTTGTTGATCAAAGATATCTGCAGCAATGGAGCAAGCACATAAACCGCGAAGGCAACCCGTGCAGCAATCGAACCTCCCAAACCGCACCCAGGAAGTTGTCTCAACTACTTGTTGCCGTTCTTTACTGAAAGGGGGAGTAGTGTTTCGAAGTTTCGGATTGCGGGATCTAAATTTCTCAGGCACGCACTTGCGGGGATCACTTTCTGAATGTTTGGAACCCTCCTTTGAATCACGGTCGAAGGAAACATCCCGTCCTTGTGCCCAAGCTGTAGAGTCCGAAGTTCAACTCCGAACCCCCCTTGCTGTAGGCCGTCTGAAACCTCGGCATACGATTTAGGGTCATTTCGCTTTCAGGGGTTAGGGTGTCGAAAACCAAGGGGCCCTTTAAAGAGGCGGCGTAAACTCGGATCATGCAGAAATGATGCTAGAAGGGCCTTTGCCTGTAGAGGGTTTATGTTAGCGCTGGGTCTTCACCCTAAACCCTAAACCCTAAACCCTAAACCGATCAAACCTTAGGATCTGACACCTTGATATGGGGTTTCCGAAGATCCGGGACCCATATATATAGCACCCTAAATGATAGGGTTTAGGGTTTAGGGTTTAGGGTTTAGGGTTTAGGGTTTAGGATTTAGGGTCCCTAAATGATAGGATCCTTGTTATAAGGACCCCAAAATAAGGTACCCCAACGAAATTGGACTCCCATCATATCGACCTTTTCGGGCCTTTTCGCTTTCCCAGTTCGCATCCTAAGTTTTTTGAAGAAGGACCGCGTAATGAAGCGGCCTAAATTGCCTTATTTACCAATACTACTTTGGGGGTTCCTCATTATAATTAAGTATAGTGAACCCCGAAACCCTATTCTCATTATTAAGGCCCCTATATTCACCTTGAATAATTAGAACAAGGTTTTGGGGCTCCTCTATGATATAAGTATAATAAGGAACCCCAAGGAATAAGATGGGTAATTATTTAGGCTTCTATACTAAGACCTTCAAGAAGGACCGCACAAAGTTTGAGGAAACTCCCAGGTTGCATCAGGGTTTTGGAGCCGCAAAGGCCTTCGACATCGGCTCTCCAAGTGTAACTAGACTTGGGCTTGGGGAATATAGGGTTGAGGGTTTAGGGTTTAGGGTTTAGTCCTATCTCTCTCTCTCTCTCGGGCTATTGATATGTATACGCGCATATACCTGGCTTTAGATTGCAAGTGGAGTCTATGTTTATGCTTTAAGACATCGGGAACTGGGCATGCTGAAAAGAGGCTGGAACACAGCAGCCCCCAAGAAGAGCGAGTCATCCACGGCACGTTGCTCCATCGACCTCCGAGGTCTGATCAGACCGTCGGACTGTTGTTGGTGCAGACTGTATTGGGCTTGGGGTTTAGGGTTTGGGGTCCAGGGTTTAGGCTGTTTAGGGTAGAAAGGGTTTGTAAGCTACAGAAAGAAAACCAGCTTTTTGCTGCCATAGTGCGTCAAGTCCGAGATGATGACGTCCTCGTCCTGGCCATTTGCTCCATACTCGCCAATGAACCAGGGAAGGTTGCCGAAGTTGTCGTATTTCTCGTAGTGCTGGGAGACGAACTCGCTGACAAAGGACCTGTAGTTCATTCATTGCTTTGAATAGGTTTTCGCGGAAACAGGCCGGGCATTGAAACATCCGAGGAGGCGAAATCCTGCATCATCGACATTATCGGATCAAGTTCAGCTCTGGGTAGTGGAGCTAACGGTGGCGTGTGTATTGGCTGGTTAAGACAAGCGCTTGAAAACGACAACGAAATCGAAGATGTCCAACCTGCCAAGCCACGCACGTGAGAGTAATTATCTAAGTCCTGCTTTGCCAGACCTGTGCGCAAATACAGCCATGCCCATTCAGAATAAAGGCATGAACACATCAGATACCCTACCTACAGGCTTGTCGACCTGCATGGCTATCTGCCTGCTTAGAGCGAGATGATAAACGACTAGCGGCTCAGGCAGGGATCCCAGAAAACAAAGCAAGCTGTGGATTACTATGACTATGCTATATTGTACTACTAAACTGAACCGTAGTATACCACACTCTACCGACCGATAAGGATCTGAAACGGACGGGAGGTCTACATTTCAAGATCTGTTCTTCTGCAGAGGCAGTGGCAACAAGTTGCAAGCAGTCACGAAACCCTAAACCGCCAACCTTAGAGTGAGCTTGACTTTCTGGCGCAGTGAAAGTCCTACATGTACCGAAGCAGGGATTCAATGACTCGCGTCTGAGACTGTGACCATGGCGACTGGGTGTTCAAGCCATGCACCCACCTGTCCGAAGAGCAGTACCATAGAGTCTTATTCTCAGGTACTATTCTGTGGTACTAGGGTACTCGGTTCCTGTCGGGTGCTAAACCCTAAACCCTAAACACCTAAACCCTACTGTAGGGTAGAGGCTTAGGGTAGGGTACTGTCACCGGCTTTTGGGCTCCGGGTGTGTGGACATCCTCAGGGCAGCTGGTACCTGTAGTCTCCATTGTAGTTCCTTTTTGGGGATACCTTATAAAATCCTTCATATATAGTTGGTTAAACCAAAAAAAGGAACTACAATGGAGACTATAGTTAGGTTGCGACGTCACAAAGCTGTCAGAGTTGATGGAACTCCAGACAGAGAGGGACGATGAGGGGCCTATGTTTGGGGCACGTAGACGTAGTCCAGTCTGTGCCCTGCGTTCCCAAACACTCTGATCTATAAGCATCAGAACAACCGGAGAAAACAAGATGGTGCAATGGTGCGTAGAACATGTAAAGCGGACGGTCCTGTCACCTACTACGTTTGACATGGTTCGGCCTCTTCTCGAACTCAGACTGTATCCGACTCAGTGGCGTCCGCGGTGTGTAGTCTACCAAGCTCGGGTCTTTCACCACAGCCAGCATGTCCTCACCAAGGTCATGTCATGGAACGCGGGAGTCTCTCCTTCTTTCTACCGAATCCCTACAGTCCGCCTAGGCTCATGTGCAAGGAGAAACTAGAAACCTGCACATGCAGCATCTGCAATGGGCCTGAAACCCAAAAGTGCCAGGACCCTGCACCACATCATCAATAGACGTCCGCATGGCGAAGGACCTGCAGCAACCAGGGAAATTGCATCAGACCTTCCCCCCTGTCTTCCGTGGTCCGGATGCTGCCAAGTCACCATGTCACAGTAAGGTGCACCCGCCCTTAGGTCATGGTCTGTCATGTATGTGGGTAGTTCTCTAAACTAGGGTGCCTTTGCAAATCCTTTTTATATGGGGGCCGTACTATATTGGGGACCTAAAAAGGGACTCTGATTTAGAGAACTATCCATGTAGCTAGCAGCGTGCAGCTTCACGACAAGAGGTGCCAACAGGCCACACAGCCCAGAACTTGAAAAGCAGCTCAACCCCCAAATACGATTTACATTTGAGTGGCCCTAAAACTTAGCAACGTTGAGCATAAAACTCTTTGGGCCCCAAAAAGTACTATAAGCAGCATCTTGCAGCCCAACGTCCGGGCGCCACTCCGGCGAAGTCCTCAGCAGCCAGAACACCATCCAAGGCCGAGATCGCCGCCTTCACTCGACAAAAAGCACCTGAAGTCCGGAAAAGCCACGGGCTTTTGAAGGGTAGCTTTGGCATCTGAGGGCTTCTGGGCTTTTTTCGTGCCGGGTGATCTCTGGTGGTGGGCTGAAAGGACTGGCTCCTGGCTCGCCCTGCAGCGATGCAGCGTGCATATAGAAAGTGCGTCGGGGAAGTTTGGTGCTGGCGGGAAGCATCCAGACAACACCGGGGACTGGGGCATGCGCAGCTGGCTGAACATGAACGTGTATGGTCGTAGATGTATGATATCGCGCAGGCGCCGTAAACAGACAGATGTCAGCAAGTGTGCATACTGACAACGAGCAGTTACCAGGAACATAACCAACTCTTTGCCAATCAAGCAAACAAACAAGTTGTGGAAGAGATAGCGAGAAATACAGAGAGAGGGAGCGCGTGTGTGTGTGTGTGCATATGCGGGTGTGTTGGCAAGTTCTTATGACTGTAGTCTTTGTGTTCGTGCCATCCCTCAGCCTCAGCCTGTGTACGTGCGTATATGCAAGAATGCATGTCGCCGCGCATAGCGGCGTGTACACTTTGACATGCACATTGGCATGTCCGTGCAAACTGTAGAGCGCCCCAATTTGCAGATGTGCATGAGCACGCAGGAATGCATGCATGTTCTCGATATCTTACCTCAACGACTTGCACGCGTGCACCCACATGGCATCTATGAAAGTGCGCACTGGCGAGGAGAGGCGAGGCCAAGCCCTCAAATGACAGAATAAGAAGGCTCACAAGGTAGGGTTGTGCTTCCCGGAATGCCGAAATCGGTAGCTGGCATCTAAGAACCTTGAACTTGTACCTCAGAACCCTCGGAAACAAAAGAGAGCACTGTCAAGTAATCCTGTCTCCTGGACACGGAGCTACCGGATTGCCCGGGCCTCTACCCTTGCAGAGCGGGTCGTGTTCGAAGAAGTCCTGAACTTTCAGGAGCCCTGCATCTGGGAGCCCTTTGCGGCTTTGGGGGTTTTCGGATGTCTGTCGGCCAGCTGAGGTGGGGCTTCGGTTTTGCTTGCGGTTTGGGGCCTCCGGAATATCGGGACAAGCAGCCACTCTCAAGATCAGGGCTGGATGCATAGAGTGTTTCCAGGACAGCCCCTGATTATATAAGTCCATGTCAGGCTATACTGTGGAAAACAACATGCTTTATTTAGCCCAAAACTTAAACACGCAAGCGGGATCCAAAGGTCCACGACTCCGCCTAGCGGCGGGCTCGTTCAGGAGGATCAATGCTGACACAGCCGGATGCCACTGGCCGTCGGCAGCGAAGCCTGCGAAGCAGACGCGGCTACTACTGTTGCGACTTTCGGGAGTGGATCCGGTATACGGCGACGTCCTCAACATCCCTTCTTGAAGCTAGACTCCCGGATGTTGAACCCACCTATAGTCTCCATTGTGGTTCCTTTTTGGGGATACCTTGCAGAACCCCCCCCCCCCCATGGAGACTATAGGTAAACTCTACCTTAACCTACCAAAACCTACTCTTTTGTAGGGCCCCTATAAATTCCATATTAAGGCTCATTTTTAATAACCTGCAAAAAAGTGGGTTTCGGTAGGTTAAGGTAAACTATATAGCATGGCCCGGCCTTGCTCGAAGCCTTTGAGAGTCGCATCCCTCCAGAACTCGAAGCAGTCGAAGTCGTCGCAAAGGCTGGGCTCAGTGCTGTGGAAACCTCGGGCTACAGGAAAGCGGCTATATACTGTGAGGGTTTGGGGTGTAAGGTACAGGATCCATGCATGTGCACATATAAATACATATACATGTACATATACTTATATATATAGAAACAAACATAAATAACTACATACATATATCTATATACATATACACATATATAGATATACACACATATGCACGTTTACATGTGTGCTGTGACTTCAACTCCCGAGCCCCCAAAGGCCCAAGAGTCCCAGGGGCCCTGACCCCAAGAACCACCTCCAACCTTAGGGTTTAGGATTTAGAGTTTAGGGTTTAGGATTTAGGGTTTAGGGTTTAGGGAACTCCGAATTTAAAAAACACAACGATATGATGGTTATTATAGATTCGTCTATAAGCGCACAACTATCTATATCTATATCTATATATATATATATATGATTGTTACTATAACTTGCTCTGTAAAGCCTAGAAATCGAAACCTATGAACCGTGGCCCTAAAGCCAAAGTCTGCGACCAAAGGTCCTGGCATCACATTCAGCTGCAATTCGCTCGCGCGATCGAGGAATCCCTGGTGGCTGCCCTGCAAGGACTTCGTGGTATTATGGCGGACCAAATTAGCTTACCAATACTCTTGTGGTGGTCCGTTTATTTACTAATAGTAAGTTACAATAGAATATACCACCGAAACCTATTCTAACTTGATTTGATGTCTCTATATTCCCTAGCCCATATGGATTTAGCGCTAAAGGCTGCCAGGCTTCGAAATTCAGCTTCCAGGGCCGATGGCTTAGGGGTCAAAGCTGTGCCGCGCAACTGTGGAGAAGTGCGACTGTGAATGATATACATCCTGCATTACCTTAAGGACCCTAAACTCTGGGAGCTATGGTATATTCGGAATTGTGGATGATGCATCATTCATATCATCAACACAAGCCAGGCGAGGTTCCACGGTAGCAGGTCGGCATGACACATCTCATGGGCGTTTACTAGGGTGTAGGGTTTAGTGCTTAGGGAATATGTGGGTGAAAGGCTTTGCCATGTTGCGTTCCAGCACCTGTAGAACAATACATGACGTGACCTACCGGCAAAACACCCTAAATGCTGCACAAGTAACACCTGCACCCCAGAATCCCTTACAGTGTCACGGTACATAGTATATATAGTACTGTGTTTTTTATATATTATGTTAACCGGTCCCCTTTTTTGGGGTTTTGAGCCTGGCCAGGGAATGAGACCTGTATATCTCCAACATGCGCCCAGCGCTTATTTTCTTATGGCTTCTGGGATAGATACCGATGCCGCAAGGGTAGTTTCTAAGGTTGAATAGCGCTTGAACACCACAAAATGCGATTTCCACAAACACGCACCGCCAGGGGTTGCCATGCTGCGTCGTAATCCTTCTAGCAGCCCTTATAGCAAGCCTAGCTGCATCCTGTTGTGACTCGACTCCTCCTCTTCCAACAATTGTGGGATGGTAAGAGGCTTCGAACTTATACTAGTAGGGTTTGATAACGATTCTACAAGGGTTCTATGAGGGGCCTCTGAAAAACGGGATCTGGTAGGGGCTCGAGGGGTTAATCTGTGGCAGTGTTTCGGGGCATGTTAGCCTTTCCTAGACCCTCAACCCCTTCACTCTGCAACGGCAACCACAAGTGAACCAAAGCCAAAAGCAAAGCCTCGGATTCCAGCCCCAGCGAGTGATACAGGCGAACAGCATTGGCGCCCAAAGCCTCAACAAGTGACGGTTCACGACATCGCACTGTACGGTTTGAGGCCATTCGAGCCTTCTTTTCCACATGTCAACACTCTGCCGTGTTCTTAGAGGCTCCTGCAGCTCGGCGCTTCTGGCTACAGATACAGCCTGCGGAAGTTGCAGGAGTCCCACTGCCAATTCGCGACACTTCTACGTCTTCTACCTTCTTCCGGAGCAGATTTAGGTTTGGCGGCCATGGTTCAGGGCTTGCACAATGGCTCTTCGGACTCGCGGGGATTTGTAGAATCTGCCGCGGTTTTGAATAGGACCCTAGTCTGACAAGTTCTCCCAGACGGTTTAGGGTTTAGGGTACACTAACCCAAAGCCACAAAACCCCAAATTAAACGCCTGCATCTCCAGGATGATGTCGCACAGCGCAATGTAGACCCCTCAAAAATGACCCCCCTCCCCCTGACAGGGATTATACTAGTAGGGATATTGGCCCATGAGCAAAAGAGCCTTTGTTCATCTGGGGTGACAAGTAAGCTTGTTTTGCTGAGTCTTGTGTCGTGGCGATGTTTGACACCCCTTGTTTGCCGTGTCTGATCTTCGTGCCAGTGTCAAAAACTGCATGACACTCCGGTCCAACACTATGTGCTATCTGAAGTACACCGATGCTCAGGAACACTCAATGGCAGCAGATACCCTCAAGAATTGGCATGATACTGCTATGATCTCGAGATGCTCACGATGGTAGTAGTAAGAGCCAGGTAACAAACGAACATCAAATGAATAGCGGCAACATTAAGGACAAGGCAGAGGATAGCTTACATAAGTGATGGACACATACAGAGTAGACGCTTACTTATACAT
The DNA here is from genome assembly GCA_905221635.1 of Symbiodinium sp. CCMP2456. Lineage (NCBI taxonomy): Eukaryota > Dinophyceae > Suessiales > Symbiodiniaceae > Symbiodinium > Symbiodinium sp. CCMP2456. The sequence continues at coordinate 19,688 of CAJNDV010035861.1, forward strand.
ATGCGAAGGATTATGCATGTATACAGATATACATATCAATATATAGGTGTGTGTACATGTTCGTGTGTAGACAGAAGCTCACATGCCGAGGCCTTCATGCGCCCGAGGTCATTGCGACCCTCTGCTCCCCATTGTATGGCATAGCCCTCTTGCAGCATGTCCTGGTGTAGAATCTTCATCAGGGCATATACGTAGATCCCTAGAATCAGCCTGAGTATATCAGGGCTTAACATGGATCATCTTGAGGAGCTAGAGTTGAGCTACCACCAAAATGCGTGCAGCTTATGTGATCCGATGGGTACTGTAGTCTGCGAGTCTGAGTTCCAGCGAATCGTTAAGATTTTTGGAGGGGGGCGGTTGTTGAGGGTCAATCCGAAGCGTACCGGAATGATCAGAAGGTTGTCTGGGACCAGGGTTGCCTGGCTTGGGGGGGGCCCAAACCTCAAAGACCACCCATGAATCATCCCGAAGGCTATATGCGCTTGCATCCTAAAGTGTGGAATATTGGTTCCGGGATTTTGAGTTCTAACCCGACGAGCACGAGGGGATGCGTGTGCGTGCGTGCGTGCGTCTTGCTTTCTTGAACAACTGGCAACGCTTTATGGAACTATTTTCATTGGGCTTTGGACGGGGGTTGCCGTGCCGGCCTATCCACAGCCCGAATTGTGTCGGCATCGGGCATCGGGCCCTTTAAAGAAGCTGCCCCCAGGCTCTAGGATCTAAGATTCATGCAGCAGGGGCGCGAGAGCTTTACTTGGAGGCCGGGTTTAGGGCTACGTCGACTACGGCAGGTCGGTGAGGTGCCTCGGAGGGCAGACCATAGTAATTGCAGGACTCCATGCCCTGTGCCCACTGCTCAGCCTCGGCTAGCTTCGGCCAGGCTTGTAGAGTTAGGGGCTTCAAGGGCTCAAGGCTGACAGCGTCGAGTCGACGCTGTGTGTCGGTCACTCCTCGAGCCTAGCATTCTCTTATGCGCCAGCTACCATCAACCAACCCTCGCGTGGAGACTTGCCACTGCTAACTGCTACTGTATTATGGCAACTTTCCATCGTCAACGACGTGGCTGGTTGTTTCATAGGGACAGCCAGATAAAACATCATAACAGGTTCATAATACACCACACTTCCGCACGTAGGGTAGGTAAACATGCAGGCCGGTAGGTATGCAGTATGCATGTATGCGGGTATGTGTGTATATGTATGTATATATATATATAGGGGATAAAGGATGTACGGATGTATGGCTGGATAGATGGGTAGACGGATAGGTAGGCAGGCAGGCAGCGTGGCAGTTAGGTAGGAAGGCAGGTAAGTAGGCAGGTAGATAGGTAGACAAGCAGAAAGGCAGATAGGTAGACAAGCAGAAAGGCAGATAGGTAGCAAGTCAACAACAAACGAAATTTGACACATCACAAACAGCTTATAGTATATTGTAGTGATACCAAAGCAGAAATTTCTAAACAACTGTATGTTTAGAAGGAACTATGAGATATGTATAGACATGTGTATATACATATATGCATGCATATATGCTACCCTGTGCTAACCACAGTATCTCTTGTTTTTGAAACAACTTTGTAAGGTAGTGGTGCCACTGCTCTTCTCCGTCCATGTCTCATTGCCAAAGTGCTGGCGCTAGCTCTGAACACCGCTCAAAACTCGAAGTCGTGTACGATTAAAACCCGTAACATTATTGAGGCTGTACATATAACGTGTTGTTTTGTCGCCACGTTTGCTGTTCGTCTTTTTTCTTGCCTCCTGGCAGACTGCAATCAATATCTCGAAAAATTCAGCTAATGCATTTTTGGAAAGTCTAGCAGTGCTGGTGCTGCCCGACAGCACATACTCTGAACACCGTGCAGAATTCGAAAATAAGATCGAAGCATTTCAAAGCAAGAATGCAGCGGGATGGTGAATGCTTCTCTTACTGCTGCAGGAGCGTGGTATCATGCTCTTGATGTTGACGTAACAGCACGGCTAGCTTGAAGCGTTTCCTTGAGCCTTCCTCTGGACCTCAGCGCAGCCAGCAGCCTTCCGGATGCAAGCAAGTTCGTGTACGATTCAGACACGTAAGGGTTTAGGGTTTAGGGTTTAGTGCGATTCAGACACGTAACATTTGTTGAGGGTGCGCATGTAACGTGTTGTAATGTCGCCATGTTTACAGCTCCTCTTTTCTTGCCTCCTACTCAACCGGATAGACGGCAGTCAACATCTCGAGAAGGTCAGCTAATGCATGTTTAGAAAGTCTGGACTTCTAAAGTTGCCGATATGTTGCAAGTCCAGGCAGAGATCTTTCGGATTTAGGGAAGACATCGATTGACGACACGAGCCCCGAACCCAGGCTAATGGTGGAACTTCCGGTGCATGTAGTACATGATCGGTGTCGGCTTTAATGCACAAAGAGCGGACAAGCATCCGTCGGAGAGACGCAGGGCAAAGCGCCATAGGCAACCGCACGCAAGGGGCTGAAAGGCGGCATGCTGCCTTGAAAGCTAGGGCAGCCAGAGCTCCCAACAGGCATCAACGTCTTAAGGTTGCCTGGTGTTTGGTTTAGGGCGCATGGGTTTTGCACATGCTTAGCAGGTCGACTGTCTTTCAGGGTTTCCGGACAGGTGGTCAACGTGGGCGTCCCAGACTCTGACCGTACTTGCATTAAACCTGTTTCGGAAAGCATGTCTTTGCGCAGATACCCTGGCCACGAGGCTTGCTAGCAACAAAGTCGGAGATGACTTAATCTGTCCAAAGCCTCATTGCCTAACCTTGGCCGGCCCAAAAAGCCCTTTGCAAAATTCCCCAAGCCCTCACCCTTTCCGCGTACGAGCATCATGTCTCCACAATCCCCAGGCAGATTCTCTAGCAGCTCTAGCAAAATCTCCGTGGATCACTATGCCGTGACTCTACCCTAAACCCTAAACCCTAAACCGTTGACAGCAAGCAGTCCTAAGCTGCTATCCTAAACCCTAAACTTAGGGTTTCGGCGCTCACACTCGGCTAAGTTTAGGGCTTACGGTTTAGGAAGGGGCTCCCACTCCCATAAAATCCGGCAAGGGGCTCCCATTCCCATAGATCTAAGGGGCCCTAAACGAAACTTGGTGCTTCCAAAGAAAAGAACCAAAGGCCTGATAACAAAGCTTCCACAAGACATTTCGGACCAGGGGACCCTAATATAGCAGCACCCTAAAAAAATCCTTATATAACAAGGACCCGAAATAAGGTACCCCTTATGTGCGGAAACTCCCTTAAATCGCCCTCAAGTCCCCTAAACCCTAAACCCTAAGCCCGAGGCCCTGAGTCCTGAAATAGTTTAGGTCGCAACTCGAACACTGTCAGACGAGGTCTCTCGGGCCCTTGTAATAAGGATCCTACTCTTTAGGGTATTTTTGTTAGGGTCCCCTATTTTCGGAAACGCCATTTTGGGTCATTGCATGGCACTACTCTCACGCTTTAGGCATCCCAAGACACCGAAGGAGACCCCTGTGCCTGCCAGGCTACTTTCAACAGCAACCGTCTCAATCGTCTCGACAGTCTCGTTGGAGCCTGGGCTTTGAAGTAACCAGGGAAAAAAAGTATAGACTTTTATTTCATACTGGTTCCTTTAAGGAACCAGGTCCCCAAAAAAAAAGTATTAAAGTATGGTACTCCAAAGCCCAGGAGCTATGGTTGGAGCTGTGGTTGGAGCTGTAGTTGGAGCTGTTGGTGCCATTCGCCTCGGGCAGGTCGACACCTCGGATGCCGACCCAAGGTCTTAAACACTGGGTTTAGGGTTTAGGGTTTACCGAAACCTGACAGACAAGTTTAAGGTCACCAAAAAAATATAGGGCACGCGAAAAGAGGTAGGTCTTTGGCCCTTCTAGGTCTTTGGCCCTTCACCTTGCTTAATCTGAATCTTTCAAATTTTCCTTCAAATCCATCAGGGTTTGACAGCCGTAGCTGCAATATGGCCCACTACCTCCGCACGAAATTCCCAAAACACTGCACACATAGCGCAAAGTCTGCCCCGGCGGAGGAGACAGAGGAGGAACAGGAGGATGCGGAAGGGGAGGAAAAATGACAAAGGGTCGTAAGTATATGGTAGAAAGTACCCAAAGGCCCTATTGGGGTTCATATATAGAATCCTATAAGGTACCCTTCCTGCACTTCTGGGAAGCTTTCGACCGGTCGATCCAACTAAAGAGGCCAATGACGGTGCGGCTACAGGCGAGGGATAAGAATCTTGGAACATGCCTGTCACGGTCCTACAGTATACTGTAGGCAAGAAGTGGCTGCAACAGATACATCTTGACGATGGCCTGTAGCCCCCAAAGGAGCAGACTTAGAGGTTTTCGCATGACCAGTTGCCGGCAGCACCGCGGAGTGCAGGAGGCCCAGCCAGCGCCAGCGAGGTAAGGGCCAGAATCGACAGCACTTGGACTGACGGCAGTTTTCAGATGCAGACGTTTTGCATGGGGAGCTGAGGATTAGAGGCTCCAAAGCTCTAAGCCCAAGCTTCAGGAGCCCCCTAAACCCTAAACCCAAATGCATAATATATATATGTATATATATATATACAGTATGTACCGGCAAGTAAACAGCGATAACAACAACTTCAGTTTTTGCTCATGACACAAGTAGTACGACGAACCACGACCGACCACCATCAACATCGTCATCGTCTTCTTCTTCATCACCTTCATCCTCATAACAGTAAAGTTACAGGCGCCATGAGTATTATTCTCCTGTTGGCTTCCTGCGTCATTGCCGATATCGTTATGGACATCATGGTCATGATCAACATCACCACCATCATCAACATCATCATCACCACTATCATCACCATCAT
>CAJNDV010035862.1:0-22159 GCA_905221635.1 Symbiodinium sp. CCMP2456
GAGAAAATAATAGATATTCATAGAAATATGAAACCTATTAAAATAATATAATCAAATATAAATTCTATGAATCTTAAATATATCATAGAAATTCTAAAATCTAATATTATATAATAGAAAATATAATATAATTTCGACCTGCCTAACAATTTATTTATAAATTAATAGAACCAAGTATCAATTAAATATTATGAAAAGAAGAAAGATTCTATTAAATAAATTCAAAGAATAAAAATTTTCTTTATAATCGATCATTTTCTTAGAATAAGAATCTATTTACCATTTCTATAAGAAAAATTTTCGATCAATTCTAGAATAAATATTATCTTAATTAATTAACAAAATTATCGATTTCTTTTAAAAAATCTAAATGGCTCAAAAAAAATATTAAATTCAATATTTCCTTGAAATTTCAAATTGAATATCTGAAAAAATATTTTTTGGAAATATTGAAATTTTCGGTTGTATCTGGATTACGCTAATGAGATTATGATAATATAGATAATATTTGAATGAATCTGGAGCGAGTTCTATAGAAGATATTTTCATAGGCATCTCGGCCTCTTGCAAGTTATCCCATCGACATGTTCAAGCTCTGCATCTGGCATCCTGCGCAAGCAGCAAGCTTGATGAGCACAAGCCACAAATTGCATCTGCCACGGCCATGTCTCCGGCCTTCGCGCACCGATTCTCCATTCGACGACACATGGAGCAGGACTTCGCGTCGCACACGTACCTGATCTCATCTATGCAACGTGCCTTCCCAAGTTTTTTTGTGACGGTGAGAATCAGTAAGTTGTAGTGCTGGTTCATGCATGAAATCTCAAGGCAGCAATAAAAGAGACTTGCATGTTTGCACTATTGATCCTGGTAGGGCAGTCGTGGACTGGCGCCTGCTTGTGTCGGGACTCACAGCCCACGTGCGTTCAGCCATACTTACCGTCTGCGAAGTTCTGCAGGCAAATCTGCGACTTTTCATTTTTGTCCGTTCCATGGCCGCCCAAATCTACTCGAGAACTGTGTGATGCTGCTTGGCACTTCGACCGCGAGCATCTGCGACCGTGGAACCTCGCGTTGCACAGCTTCTCTGGCATACCAGGATCACACTCCTGAAGGCAGTGCAAGTCCAATTCCCGCAAGACTTCACGCACTTCTTTCCCCCCGGGTCCTCCACCGACGTGCCATTGCCTAGGCTCAGGGTGGACGGTTTCGCGCGTCCTTACTACCCCTGCGAGCTCCTTTTCTCGTCGAAGGATCATCTTTCAGTTATAGTTACCAAACAGTACCTTGTGCGGCCTGTGCTTTTCAACCGCCCAACTGGTTGCACCCTGAAGTCGGGGCACAAAGTTGCAGTGGCAGCTCGAAGTCGGCATCTGGCTGCACCGCAACGGATCGAACAAGACGGCTGCGCCCGTCCTGCCAAGCCAGGAGACATGTGACCGGAGCCCCTGCATCCTCCAATCCTTGAACCATCTAGAGTGAAACCCCAGAAAGTTGGAACATGGATTCAGGATGATTAGTGTTGGGATTCCCTATACGTTACCTTAGGGGCATGAGGATAATGATGTTCCAACTTTCTGGGTTCTACTGTAGGAAACTCTCATCGGGCAGGCGATACATGTGCATGAGCAGGAATGAAGCTGTCCTGGTCAGCGGCAATGGAAGAACCACAAGCGCAAAGACATTGAGAAGCCAGCAGAAACCTAACAAAGCTGTTCAGTGAATCTAAATGTGCCGGGTATGGCCATGACTGGACGAGTCTCTCTTCAGGATTTTCTGAGTCAACTCGTTAGCAGAAACTACATGCAATATTGAGACAGCGCATCGCACACCCATAGTATTGAGCAGCTGCCCTGGTGATGTGCTAGTTCGCTAAGATCCAGAAGCCAGGATGCCATAGTATCTTGCAGCGCTGCAGCCAGGGCCGCGCCATCGTGGAAGGCTTCACAAGCAACTCATCCTGCTGGAAGCCGAGATGGCAGTACGGAAGTCATCGTTCCCGCACTTCGGTGAGACTGCGCCTACTAGCCTGTCACGATTCTGACTCGATCAATCATGATAGTCATGGAGAGGTGGTGGACTGTCATCACCTGGCAGTGCCTACGGAGATCTTTCAAGGTATTATCGCCGGATGCTTGTTACGTACAACGAGTCCTTTTCACATGTCTCCCTCGCAGCTGATCAGGCGATACCGGTTAACCCTTCTTTGGGGCATCTGCCTCGGAGCAAAAAGCACCTCCGAACAGTCTTGGCCACTCTGTACTGTGACATACCTTGACATGCAGAATTTCAGACACTCTGCCGATGGTGGAAACACTGTATAGTATAGCGTTTTCAGACAGTGCGTCCTGTCACGGGCAGAACCGTAAGGAATGGAAGCGGGATGGTCTAGACGACTCGGAAGCTTGGCAGTTCAACAAGCCCGCTTTGTAAAAGGATGTGCATGGCTGGAGCTCGCGTGTCAAGGCATCTCTGTTCGCCCGACACAGCGCACTGCTGATGCTGATCTCTGCATGCCCGGCGCAGCGTCAAACGTTATCGAAAGTATAGCTATCTCTACTGTGTATTGAAAAATGGAAGGCTATCGTTGGCCCGCTCTTCACTGACCTTCAAAGGGCGCAGGAACAAGGATGTCTTCAGAGTCTCGCGGAGCTCCAGAGCTCCTCAAGACCCAGGCCTCTCCTCAGATGGAAAAATAACAGCGACAAGAGGGGCCAGCACTTCCCGAAAAGCTCAGGAGCTCGCAGGTTCCAGCCACTTGATCAGGACCTCCCCATCTTCGTCACACAAAGAGCCAGTAAAAAAGGAACCCAGCCTCGCGGGCCCGGCTCACCTCCAAGAATCGCTCGTGCCTGCTTTAGGCACTACGTGTAGTGTAGGGGCTCTTTGGCTCTTGAGAGATTTGAGAGCCGCCAGGGCTCACAACGAGATAGCCGACAGCCAACTCTTGTCTATGGGATCCTGAGAGGAACACGAGGAGGGTACACAACGCAATGATACCTTAGTGTCCCCAGTGCTCCTCAAGGTTTTCCCAAGGCTCGCTGAGGATCCCCAGTACCCTCCGCCCTGCGAACTGAACTACCCCTAAGGATCCTGTGACTTTTGGTTATAACTCTCTAGTCCAATGTTGAGAGCTCCATCTCCCCTCTTTTCTGAAACAAGTCGGGCAGGCGCGTCCGGATCAGGAGACTTGTCAGGGTGCAGCCTGTTCAGAGAGGCGACTAGATCTTCTGCACCAGTGTCTTCTCCACAAGTTCACAGGATGTAAGTGTATTCTATTCTATTCTAGTCTCCCGGGGTTCAGGGTGCTTGTCAGGCACGCCGCGCCGACTGGCGCGCCTCCGTAAGTTTCTCGTCCTATCAACTGTCTACAGTCTCTTGCCGGGCTTCCCTGTAGCTCTCAGCAGGGACAGCTGTCTACCATAGGAACCTATTGCAGGTCCACCGAACCAGAACAGCTGAATCGGAAACCAGCGGCGTGATTTGGAAACAGAACGGTTGACTTAGAAACAGACGGGTGGTTCGGAAACCAAAGACGATTAATTGTAGTCAAGAGAAAATGCTGGTCTCGCTCTGAGTCTCAGGTTTGAAGCTTTAGGCTTTGAGGGTTTGGGTTCAGGCGAGGTTTTCGGGGTTTAAAGCTGAGGGGTTCCTTTATTGGGTCTGTGGGAGTGGATTCGCCGGTTGTGGGAAACTTGCTAGCAGGTAGAGGACGCTCCGGGTTTCAGGAGCCACAAAGGAAAAACTGAGACCTACTTGTACGATAAATTACGACAGCGAAGCTTGCGATTACGAGTACAAAAGGCTCGGGCATGGATGCTCTTAGATATGGGTGCACTGGTATCATGGACGTTGTCATCGGTGTCCGATGCGCGGCGGTTTCGGATGCCCACATCCCCATGAGTGCCGGTTTCCGATGCGCGCCAATTGCCGATGCCCGGTTTCCGATGCTTGCCTTCTGTGTCTGATGCGCAGTCTCTGATTCAAGGGCCGCTTAGGTTGCTGATTTGTCAGTCCTTCACCTATTGCATGCACAACCATGCTAATTGCTTGCGCTGCGACATCCTGCAAAGGAACTGCACTACACATGTTACATTGGGCCCAAGGGGCGGTGCGCACTTCTTGCGATAGTAGGAGTCCACCTGTGGCAGCTTCCGAAAATGTCAAGACTCAGAGTGATCAGCGCGACCGACCGGTGACCAGGAGCCTCCTTCCGGTCCTTCGGAACGTACCCTTCAGGAAAGCCCAGCCTCTCAGCAGCGACTTGTTGCCGGCACAAACCCCTTTGATCAGACGTCTTCCCGATGACTGCACGCGTGTCCAGTGGCTCAGCCGAGGTGTCTACCTGCGCCTTATACAACGCCTGTGATACTGGGATGCTAGATGCTTACCACACTGAGGAAGGCGCAAGAACGCAGCTTCTTCTGCACTGAGCGACAGCTTCCTGAATGACAGGCTGCGACCCGGAGACTTAGGACTTGGCAAGCAGGAATTTTCCAGCCAGGATGGTAGTGCTCAAGTGCTCGGGACACTGCAAAGTCTGAAGCACACCATGAGAATGCACGCACACACACACGCACACAGAGAGCCAGCAGCTTCGCAAATTCGACTCAAGCTGCCCTCGCTTCGCGTTGAACACGGCAATGCGCTCTCCGTACTCCTGCGAAGCAGGCATGCCGAGGGCAGTGCGGTGATATGTCTGCCATATCGCATGGTCTGTGTTTTTGGTCGTCCGCCTTATTTGTGAGTTTGGCTCACTTACGAAGTGTTGGCGTGAACACAAGTGCCCGCCTAACGGAGCGACTATTGGAGCTTAAAGCTGCAGCGGGTCCTTTGTGTAGTCTTTGACCCACTCCTGCGAACCATCGACCCCATACCTGTCGCGAAGCAGAGCGCGTGGGCCCGATCCTTTCTACTAGTCAGCCGAGAGTTTGAGACTCTGAATGAATTCGAGACGCCGGCTAGTGATTTCCACTCAGATGCGAACAGACCACACATCAAAGCAGCGAAGGCATGTTGATCAGATTCTTGCCTTTTGCAGAATCCGTTTCGAACTCCATGCTCGTCGTACCTGGGACAAACTGACGGCTCAACTACTGGTGCAACTAGCTGCGGAAAACGTCATTATCGCATGCTGACTCTTGGTGCCACGCTGAATTTCCGATTTGATTTGCCCTCCTTCATAGTACTCTCTCCAGTGCCCAGCCTGCCATGTCAGGGCTGCAGGAGCTCCGTGTCCCGACTTCACGCTCTTTCCTAATCAAAGGTCAATGGGCTCGCCGTAGAAGCTGTGGGCAGGCAACTTCGATCACATCCGTGCCGACACTGTAGGTGTTGACACCTCGAAAACATGCAGGGCAAAGCCTTTCTGGCTTGCATCGTCCGCTCGTCCTCCACAAAGAACCTAGGATGGGTTTTGTCACCCGATCACGAGAGGTCGCTGTCGCAGGCTCCTCAACTAGCCAAGCAGCAGCTTTTCTGACTTCATCCGCTGATTTGGGTAGAAGTGCTTGCGGCTCAGGAAAGGCTGGCAGGTGGCTGGTTGAGATACACGAGCGACAGCAGATCACAGCACGATATTCCAGACAACATCCGTTGACTTTCCGGCATGCATGTTCCCTGCCATTTGCCACTAAGAACACGTGCAAGCCGTTCGTAAGCATCGCCTGTCCCAGAGCGAAGTGCACATCGAGACGGCATACACCTGTCATTGTACTAACACAATTTGAAGCTTCGGCTGCCAATGATGCATGTATCTAATGTCATGACAGGCGAAGGCCACAGTGCAAAAACCAATGACTTCATGAGGCTGTACATGCACGACTTGCTGCCACACATGTAACTCATGCCTGCATAAAAGTGGGCACCGTGCTACTCCGGTCGCTCTACAGGTCACCTGTGCACTGTGCAAACACCCTGTCCCTTTCCACGTTGCACATGCAGCGGCCTAGTCACAGCAATTGCAAGCATGCAGTCGAGAGCACCGTCCACGTCGAAGTGCTTCTCTTCAACCACCCTCTCACATGCCCGCCTTGGTGAATCCACTCAACCCCAGGCAGACGTTCGAGCAATGTTTGTAGCATGGTAACAATAACACTTGCTACGGGATTGTGCTAGCGTAACACTGGAAGAGCACCACGACGACCATCACGATCACCGGGACCAGCACAACGACCAAGACGACCGAGAGCACGAGGAGACAGACCACCAGGAGACACCCAAGAAAACACCTGAGACTTCAAGCACCAGGACACTCCAGCAGATCACCAAGAAACCAGCAGGAGACCACCCGAAGACCGGAAGCTGCCTGAGTGTATCATTTGCAAATAGTTGGCGGCGGCGGGCGCATAGGGAGCAGTGCTACTTGCCTGGGTACCGCGGATGATTCTACGGGCTTGGGGTGGGGGGGTGGGGATAACGACGTCGGTTCTAACGGCGACCATGCCCAAAACAGGGGTACTTTGTCCCTTTGCGACAAAATGCAGAAGGATTTGTCACAAGCCTGCATGCCTTTTGCGAGCATGCCCAAAACACTCGTATTCACAGAGTTTTCGCCTGTTCGCCAATGCGCCAGGATATGGTGATGGCGAAGAAGATGATGACAATGATGTTCAGTACAACAATCATCATAGCAACCATTTTGGAAACCGGCCTTCGAATCCGTGATTCGCAACAAACCGGCTTTTCTCGAAATCGTGCAAAAGACTAGGTTTCGTAGCACTTTAATAAATGTATAGAAAGCAACATGGCGCCCTCTTCGCCAGCAAGTACTTTCCATAATCCCAATACAAGGCTACCACCTTTTAAGCTGAGTCCTACAATAGTACACCTACCAGTGCCAATGCCGCTATGGTCAGAAGAAGCCTCGTTGTTACAACGGTTCCAACAGTGAATACAAATCATGCTTGCTGACACTGAGTCATAGTAGGACAGCTGTTCAAACGAACTGGGCCGAAACTCTTTGGCCTCATGTGTCGGGTGTTATTTGGCTTGTGTCGTCCAACCTCTGAACATGGAGGTCGTTTGCACTGCTGTCAATTTGTTTCTCGACCGCTGGCCTGTGAACGATCTTGAAACTTCAGCATGCAGAGCTCCCTGCTGTGTTACCGTCGGAGGGAGTCGTAGGTAAGTTCGAAAGTACCTAGAGCAGCAACGGAAGAAGCTCTGACCGTGACAGCTTTATATACGGCTTCTCCAATGCGACTGCGACTAAATCTGGCTTTCTCGGAAAGTTCGAGCACTTGAGGTTGCCATTGTCGTGGTAGTACTTCTCCTTGGCGCAGTGCTTATCAGCAAAGCGATTCCCACCAAATGCATGGCAAAAAGAGATCTCTCAGCAAATGAATCTGCTGTTGGGATGCTGTGTACAACTTGCCGTCGAGCTCATCACCATCAGAATCATCCTGGAGGTGTCTTCGCACGAATCTATCCCAAAGGCAGTCGCTAGAAACCCTCTCAGCGCTTTCGGTTAAAGCCGTATGCGCGCGCAACGGCAGATGTTAAGTGTGCATCTGTATATATATATATATATGTATATATATATATATGTATATATATATATATGTATATATATATATATTGCACGTGCATGTCGCAATTTGTTTTCTAGATGTTTGTGATTATGTATATACACCCATGGACAGCTGAATGTGTATACACCGATATTCAGAAGCATATTTTCATATGTACATATGCATATCCACATCTGTATACTAGAACGGCATACATCAATACTGACATGTTCTTAGTGCTGCCGTTTCATAAATGCTGCAGCTTCCAACCTACACTGTTGATCCTAAGCATGCTTTGCTGCTTGTGTAGTGACCACGACGGGTTAGGGTCCGTATAGCCACTCGTAGCTGCTTCAACTGCTATCCTACGTACCATGCTTATACCACGTGTGCTCCCTGTCATCATTTTCTTCCTTATTTTTGAACTCTGAACTTGTGCATGTCACTACCGTTGCGGCTTGCACAAGGTAGAACCCACACTCCTCCTCGCTGAGATAGCCTTGTGCCAATGCTACCTGGCCGGCTTGCAACTTTCAGTTAGGAGGTCAGTTTCTCTGATGCTGTGCGGTTGTTCACGTAGAATTCACCTTTGTGTCTGCCTTCAATGATCTGTTGCTGAAGCTGTAGTTCCGCAAGCACAGTCTGAAGGCATTAAATACGAGGGCAGCGATCCACAGAGTAACCCGACGGCTTTTCATTTGTGTGTGTGTATGAAACAAGTTCTGACAGACTGCTAAAGCAGCTGACGGAAGCAATTCTCGGACAGCCCCAAACATCCACAAATGCAAGCGTCATTCCCAATGCAAGACCTGAGATTCAACCATGGCTTTCACGTGCACAAGCACCGAAAAGCATTCAGCTGAATGAATTCGGACGGGCGTGTGTCAAGATTCAATGTGGAAAGCCCTCACAAGGACTTGGAATCTGCAGAGCATAACATGGGCACCACCTAGTTAATCCTGAAATCTAAGCCCGCGCGGTGTCCTTTGCAACCATCGACGATTAGCCAAGTTGCCTCTGTTCTGTTGCGTGTGTAAATCCTTGCGAGCTGTAGCTCCTCCAGGCTGCTCCTGACAAAAACAAGCATCTCGCGACCAATATCAGCATGCCTCCTCTGGCTGTTACCGCTGCCACCAAGGTTCGACTGTAGTAGCAGCAGTGGTAGAACAATTGCAATAGGGGCTGCAGCGGTAGTAGACTAGAAAATAGAGATGTAGCGGCCGTGATCGAGCAAACAGAATGTCGACTTCCGCATCCTGTCGTCGCGACTAGTGCATCTCATCAGCTGCCGGCAATGCAGCGGGATATGGGGACAGGACTTCGAAAACACAGATTGCTGCGTGTCTGTTGGTCTTCAAGAATCATGACATATCGCCCATGCAGACTTCTCGCGTGCAGCTGCAGCCTTATGCTAAGCAGCTTCTCAAGCACTTGGTTACGCCTCCAGAATTCCACTTCGCTGCGATCCAGGAGACCGCTATGCAGCCACGGCACTTTCGCAGGTCAAGCAGTCCGTTGCCGCCGGGCAGTGCCACCCGATCCTAGATAAATTAAGGATCTGGGGGGCCAGAGACATCATGCTCGTGAGTTCTACAACGAGGTTCAAGCCAGGTTTAGGTCATCTTTAGAATGCATCTGAAGCTCAGAACAGGCTTCACAGGCTTGTGGAGACATCTTCCAGTATGCAAGTGCTGAATAAGTACGTCTGTGCAGTGCAGACAATGCACAGGCACGCACAGACACCCACGCACACAAAGCAAAACGCGCAGACACACACACAAGCACCTTTCAAACAAACAAACACGTTTGGTCCTCCATTTCCCGATATCCTTTCATTGCCGCATCGCCAGTCGGCTGTGCTGGTAATGTTCTGTGTCAAGCTCTGCTTGCTGCATAGGTGACATGAGTGCAGATATTCAGCTTAGGCTCAGATGCATTCAAGCTGGTACGAAACTAACCTAATCAGGCCAGAAAAGGCCGAGCATGTTGCCGCATGTTGGTTGGCCGAGAAATGAAATAGTTGGCAAGTGCTCGACATGCAGTAGTTGCCTGGAACATGCGTGGAAGAGAGCGAGCTGTCTTGAAGGGAATACTGTGACACGCCTGAGGTAGCTGCATCCAACTTAACTTGGCGGTGTTCACATGGCATCGCTTTGTTTGCTTGTGTGCGTTGGTGTTTGCGTGAGTGTGGGTGCGTGTGTGCGTGTGTCTGAATTTTCTGGAGCCAAGGCGACGGCAAGGCAGCGATGAGTTTATGATATTCCCTTTGCCCAAATGCCTGTCTGCACTGCCTGGAGTACAGAGAAGCCTGCACAAAAGCCCTGTGCTCGAAATGTCAACACCTTGCTCCAAGTGATTAACGCGTCATTCATTGCTTGTGATGCTGCCTAAGGCAGCGAACCATAGTTCAGCACACAGATGTCAAAAAAAGCTGCAGTCTGCACACAGTTTTTACAGACGCGGCCTGTGTGGACGGGCGGTCTGCAGAGGTAAATGCTGGGCAAACTTGCACCAGTGCTGTGACCGTCGACGGGCACAAAGAAGCCAAGCCCTAGGCCCTAAACCTATGATGTCGGCCGCCCCCGAGGAAAAGGTGGGGCTCAGTCGTAGTCCTTTACATCGATCTTCTCCTGAAAAACTTTTCCTGTCGTGATGGCTGCATCCGTACTGTCCTGAGACTTTGCGCTGCGACTCTGGCCCTAAACATCGGATAAGCATCCAGTTGCTCTCTCACAGACCACCCACGAACACTCTCCTTCGGACGATTATCAAAATTGGCAAGTGCAAGTTGCAGCCCAAACAAGCCGGTGATTCGAAATACGGCCTCAGATTCGAGAAGAAGTCAAGCATGTCTTATTCTTCCCAGAGCGAAAATCCTGTTAACGGGCACCCGATGTCAATATGCAGCCACGGCCACAGTCGCAACAGTGTTTTCAACAACAGGACTACTCGTGATTCGACAGTCACGTGACCATGATGACAATGGTGACAGCACTACCGCCGACCAGGAGGACGATTACCACCACCGCCACCGCCACTGTCAACACCACCACCGCCAGCACAACAACCAGCACCACCGCTTCCTGCCACTGCTACGAATACAGCTCGGTAGGACGACGAAGATGAAACTGGTGACTGGTATATCGCGACTGATACATGTCTCACTAGCACCTAAAGCATGCTGCTGCAAGTACGAGAGTGCTCACTGACAACACTTCTCCGTGCCATGCTTGACTTGACTGAACGGGATGACAGTCATGATCATGGCGACTATGACGGAGACGCTTTCGTACTGGCCGTGGCAGGGCTATTGTTCTTGCACGCATCATTGCCATCACTGGCAGAACCACAGCCGGAACATCTTTTCAAGTGCAAGAGCTCGAGGATCGAGGCCTCGAGGCTACCCCGAAACGAGCAGACTCCCAATGTGCAGCTCGTAAGTCGTGAGCACATCTGACGACAGATCACACTCCGTGAAGATCCGCGACGCTGTGCGTACTCGTGCATCTTTCTGGCCATGTCTCAAATGTCTCAAGACCTTAACGGCACATGCGACAACCTCCGGGCCTACAGCATTCTACGTGTATTGCTCCGTTTTGTGTGTCTCGTCACACATCGCAAACGTGCAGGAACCACACATGCAGGACTGCAGGTGCATTGCCCCGTGCACCCTACAGATAATGCCCAGTAGTGCCGAAGTATTGCTCGAAGTAGTCTTGAGACACTTGCTGCCAGTAAGTGCCAAAACCTATCAAAAATAGATTCAAATGAAGTAAGTGAGATTAAACCTCGTAAAGTAACGGTACGGGCGCGAGCCCACGGAACTGTCGGCTGGCAGGAAGGGCTGATCTTCTGAGCGTCGTTTGGCTGTCCTTGCACATCCCTCCAGCCCTCCCGTCCAGGAAAAGCCGGTCAAAAGGTCTAAAAGTGCCAGATGTAGATAAAGATTCTACAGGACGCAGCTACATCTTCAAGGGCTGGTCACTGGCGACTTAAAATATTATACGTCCTTGCCTTCAAAGACAAAACATGGTCCACTAGACCTCGATACAACGGACACGAGTCTTAGCCCGACCCGAAGGTCAAGAGTCCCGGCGCAGTCTTAGAGGATTTTGACATCGCACACCTGCTGCCCTCCAGGCAACAGGCGGCAAGGCGGCACCTCTGCTGGGTTGCTCCGGATCCCCAGACCACTGCAGCAAAAAGGAGTTCGGTGGACCGGCCAAGATCATGCTGTACAAGAGTTGATTTATGCATCCTGGTCCTTGAGACCTGCAAGGCTTCAGGGGATTCACCACAGCTTCCTCATGAAGGTCTTGATGGCATCAGCCCGTCTGTCCTGATCGAACGCATCCCGCCGACGATGGGCCACCTCGGTGTTGAGCTTGTGTGGAGCATGCAAGATGTCCTCACCAGGAGCAACACAGGTTCTGTGTCACAAACTTCTTCCTGCATACGCACGGCATCTCTTGAGTTCTCCATTGCAAACACATCATGAGAGTGCAGGGAAAGGCAGACTGCCGTATCTTGGCCACGGCATGAGTCAACGAATCAAAACGGCCTTTCCTCCAGGAAGTTTGCAAGTTCCGTCACTTGACGTGGGGGGCATGTGGCCCAGGTGTACACAAGCAAACAACAAGCTTTAGATCCAATTTGTTTCTTTTGTTCCTTCGTCGCCCCTGGGTCGCAAGATTGTTCGTGGAAACCCTGAATTCCACACAGTCCCAGCTTTCTCGGCGAGTTCACAACCATCGATGATCTACAGTATCTATCGTGTTCTAGCCGCCGGCAGAAGCAAAACCAACTTCGACCAGTTGCCCCGACTTGTCCTTGAAGTCTAGTTACTAGCTGAACGATTGATGCAGAATCTGGCGGTCCTCGAGTAGCTGGTCCATCTGAAGAAGGTGTTGGTCATGGAGCAGGCGGTTTGGCGGAAAGCTTATTCCAGCAGCCAAAGACTCCTCATCGGGACATGTCGTAGACAAGAAAGAGTCGCGAGATGCCAGTCGCTTCGGCTCGTTGTGGACGCTGTCGATGCCATGCTCAGGATGAGAGATGAACGCTGCGGCAGTTGTGGCCTCCGGCTTGCATGGGCTGCGCATGTTGCTCAGTGCTGCAAAGCGCCCTGCACTTGCCATGACCAGGTCTGCTCGGGCGGGATGGTCGCCCAGCTCTACTAAAACATAAACGCTTCAGCCTAAAGAGGCCAGCGACGAACATGCGCAAGTTTACATGCTGGCGCCTCCTCCAGCCTAAGTGAGACGACAATGTTTTCTCAGTTTCCACGGGCAAGTCTATCATGAGCACGTGCGGTGAGTGAACAGGCAGGATTCGACAAGGAAGGATTCAAACCGCTTGTTTGTGGTACTCACGAACAGCGACAGAGCAACGGAGCTGTGCCGGTCGCCCAAAGTGCGGTTTGAACCCCACTCTTGGTGCGCTGCGTAATTTGGATCTTCGGGAGTGAACTGGGGAATGGCGAAGTGCACCTCCTCGTAGCCCCTGCCATCGTTGCCCGGCGAAGGCCATCCAACAATTCGCTCCCACCGCTATAAGATGAAGGTGTCGGCAACAGAAACGAATACACTTCGGACGATGCCGAAACACTTCTGACAGGCCAGCATCGCTGTCCACAGCCATCTTTCAGCAGCCTGGGCAAAAAAAACAGGGGGAGCGTTTTCAAGTGGTTTTCCTTCTCTTGATCCAAGCCATGGAGCGCTTGCAAAAAGAGGTCAGCGATTCTGGAGGGATCTCCACCTCAGTGGACACGAGCCATGGGGCAAGCTCTTCCGTCGCCACCCTTTTCATCCGGAATCTGCAAGTGTTTCTGAGGCGTACCAGTTGTGTGAAGACAGTCAACTCATCCTAGTATCCTAGTAGTGCTAGCATTGAGAAAGCTTCCCTGCTTTTATCTGCTACTGTGGAGCGTCTTCTGCCTTCCACTTCCGACCCTAGTTGGCAGGGGGGGTGGGCTGACCCTGCCTATGGACGCTAACGTACACTTACATGAGAAGCATAGACTGGCCCTTGGGCAGCCCGGTGCACCTCGGCATCCATAAGAAAATGCTTAAAGTTAGACTGTGGCGAACACCAAGATTCACCGCGGGCAGATTATCGCACCCCAGGCGTCTTCATATTGAACGAGCCCCCAACCCCAATTGAGGAAAGCATGGAGACTCCACTTGGCCATTCAAGCATCACAAGAAGAATTTGCATTGTACATCGCTCGACGAGGGCCGCAGTTCCGCATCTAGGTCGCAGTCCACATATGTCCACCTTATCTAGGCACTCCTTCTTTCGTGTATAAGCCGGGCAAGCAGGTTTTCTGGGTGCTTGGCCAAAAGCTCCACAGCCCCACGCACCCAGAATCAGTGTGTTGATGCCTTTCACTTGACGTCATGACTCTTGGAGATGAGGGAGTTTCAGAAAATTAGGGGTACCTTATTTTGGGGCCCTTATAACAGGGACCCTATTATTTAGGGTACTATATTAGGGTCTCCTAATTTCTGAAACCCACATGTGCAGCTGCATAGCATTCAGAAATTCCCTGGTCTGGCCTGGCTCCCACAAGTGTGGTGCTCTGAAGATATTCACCATCGTCTGGTAGATCAGTTGTGCGTCATTGACCTTGGCAGACCCACAAAGCTACCGATATTTACCGATGATCGCGCAGATGGTCATGCCGCTCATGTCATGACATGCAGGCATCTACATGTTTGTGAACTCCTAATATCACGGCATGCTAAGCCACATTGCTCTGTACTGCCTGTGTCTTAACACAAAGACCACGCCCACACTACCGAGAAGAGCTGAGAAGGCCGGAGTTGGCAGGGCTCAGACGTCCATGAGGCGGGCGCTTCAAGACTGAGATGAGATGGGAGTCGCATGAAGTCGGAAGGACCATTATCAGATGAAGGGATGCGACACAGGAATTCAACGTGTCAAGTGGACGAGCATTGCAGCTGTCGGCGGTATTGGCTTCTGTCAGAGCTCAGAAGGCCCCCCCCCCCCCCAGGTTCGTGGGAAAATATGACTTCCTGGGATCCCGAGGGCCTAGCAACTGCATATGCCGACAGGTGCACAGTGTGTTGCCACCGCAGGATTGTGATGCTGCTCTGTAAACGATCATGCGCTCATCCGCCGCACAAGTCGTGTTTCGACACTGCTGCTGCTGCCGCTACAGCCGCGGCAGCATTGTTGCAACTGACATGTTCTGAGCGAGCATACTAGCATACTTGAGGTGCCTTTTGTGTGGCGGAGTGGGGGGTGCGCATTGTCATGTCTGCGTTCCGAGCAGCATCACTGCCGAATTTGAGGTTGGGAGCTGCCGCAGCAACTAGTGACCTCAGCAGCTGAACGCTGTCCGGCATCCAGTTTCAGAGAACGGGAGCCTCCACGCCCACATCGAGTAAGATTTTGGCACAGTGGCTTGCTCATCCCGGTGCAAGATCCGATACCTCAAGAAGTCAAGAAGGGTGTACAGCGACCTGCCAGCTTCCTGTGCTACCTCGAGCCGTCAGGCTTGGTCGAGACTGGGAAGCAAACCCTTCCTCCTGACTCGCTCTGCCGACAACGAGATTCGTTGTGTAGAGCACGTCTCGAAATTTCCTGGCTCCATGTCACACTTCTACGCTGCACCTCAAAAGCCCCCCATATTCTTGCCGGCTTCACTCTGGCTGGCCCGTGGACGGGCATGTCGGAGGACCGAAGGGGTAGAGCCCTCGGCAGGAGGCATGGAAGTCTGAGCTGCTTGTTTTCAGCATCACCGTCTGTCTCTGCCTACATCCAGCTGTAAGTACTTCTCATTGCTGACAGCAGTTGCACGAGTAGCCTCCGTGCTAGCACAAGTACAAGTAGTGATAGTAAGTACCAATACTCATGCGCGCATCATATTCTGACTACTACTGGTGGGAATCAGGCTTTAAAGCACTGTTTCAGTTTGTTGGTGTCGTATTGTGGTATGATTACACTTGCACTTGCACTGGCATCTCCGCCTGGGTTGGTGTCAGCTGCGAGCAGGTATGAATGCAGATAATGATAGCACGTATATCAGTAGCACAGCTGCTGCAGTCCGCAATAGTCGCATGTTAGCAACTCAAATGTAGACAACGGGTGCTTGTGGTTACTCCTTACAGTCACAGGCGGCGCTACCAGTAAATGGTAGTTTTGGCCACTACTGGCTATAGTGTAGTACAAGCACTACAATGGGTCCCCCAGTACGAGTTTTGCTGGCACCTCGAATCCAACGAATCCAACCTACTGGCCTTGGAACTACGGGCTGATTTGTAATCATTAGAATAGGGTTTTGGGGCCCCTTATACTATAGTTATAATAAGCAACCCCCAAAATAATATAGGGAGTTATTGAGACCCCTATATTACGGTCATCTCAGGATGCAGCCCTCTTTCTTCGCACCGAGCAGGGAAGAGTACAGCAGCGGTATTCGCCTGGCGAGTCGCCCCAAGGTTAACTAATTACTGCGCATGCAATGACAGAAAAACACCCAAATACGACAGGTTCATCCACGCACGCAGCAATTGCGCACTGACGAATAAACTGCATGGAAGCTACGTCTGTCAGTACCTCGGCTGATGATGCGGGCAGCCAACAATTCGATGAGTAGATGGGCAGCTAGATCGATGGAGGTCGCAGAGCGGATGAGTTGTCACATGATGAGAAAGCGAGTGTCAAGAGCATGCAACACAAGACTTGATAAGAACACGTCACATCAATCGCACACGAACCAAGATAGAACAGGTGAGGGTCACTCACAAACTCCGAGCTTGGCCCTCCCGACAGTGTTGGCACACATTCGTGCACATGGCTGCCATGCGCAAGCGCTGACAAAAGCTTGCACAGCATTCCAAAGGCTGAGTTGAAACGTCTAATTAATCCGAGGTATCTGGGTCTGTTGGCATCGTGGGCAATGTCCGGTCATTATGAATAGCTCGGCAAGATGGTGCTCCAGAGGTCGGCTGCAGGAGTCCATGCACTACTCCAGACTACTGCATTGCACGTTTAATGATTTAAGTCCTGCATTACCCATACTGGCAACAAGGAATACAATAATTCCCATAGTTTGGGGTCCTGAAGGTAATGCAGGATTTATGTCATCAAGTTGTATCAGCCGACTCCGGCCAGAAGCACTGCCAATGCTGAGTAGCGGCACAAACAAGCGAGCAAGCGACTCATCAAGCTCACAACTACTTGATATTCCCCGGAGCAAGGGCCTGCAAAGATCCTCTTCCTGTGCGGAGGCCCCGTTCTTGTAGCCCCCACCTGGCAACCGCGGAAATGTGCGAATGCGATGCCAAACGAATACGGCCCTGGAGACTTCTGGACGATGGGATACAAGGAAGACAGCCAGGCTGGTGTGCGTGTCAAGTCGCGCCTGCGTCCTTGCCATTTGCGAAGTTAAGTGCACAAACCTCAGAGCTATGTGACGGCTCTGATTCTGCAAAGCCACAGCGAGCCGCCCTGGGGCTCCAACGTACAAGCATTGTGAGTTTATCCCTTCATTATATAGTTACGGGATTTCGCATATGTACGGCACCGACGAAGAATGACGAAGATATGGCACTGCTCCTGAAAAAAGCCTGGCGCATAGGTCTGCCTTAGACGGTAGCTTGCTGCGTGGAGTAAAAGGACTCACAACAGGCCATTTGTTATGCAAGAGGCAGCACTTGCATCATGAATCCCAGCACAAGGCACCGAGACCTTCACCTTCCGACCACGTTGCCTGCCCAGCGCCAGAAGTGCATCTGCGGTGTCCATCCTGGCAACCGCCCATTTCTGCTAATGGGACCCTGACATGAAGCTGTGCGGACGGGAGAATATGAGGAGTGGTGCTTAGCGCTTGAACGGTACATCTTTGCATGTGGCTGGCTGTGTTGTCCGATTGAAGGGAGCATGCAGCGAGAAGATAGTTTCACCAAAACTGATATCGATTATACTTGATTTGTGCTTGCAGTCGTTCTCTCCAGTGGTGCGGGAGCTCTCTTGATGCTATGGTTTTCAGTCAGTCAGTCATGTCTCACGACATGAGCAATCTGATATGTTCAGCAACGCGATCATCAGCAACCCGCCTGGAAAACGAGATCACAGGAAGCGGCGCAGATCTCGGCCTGAACCTGACGAATCGCAACCTCTCCGTTGGTCAAATTTCGTCAAGTTACTGCAGGTCATCAGGTTCTACGTGAATGCATGCTGCAGCACATCATGGCTGGATGGATGAACGACTGCTTGGATTCTGGCTTTTCGCCAGCTTCATGGTAGCCTCATGAGCACTGTTCACAAACATCCTGCACGAGCAAGTCAGCTTTGACTTATGGTGCAAGTCATAGCAGGTCAAAGTCTTTGAAGCGGTATGTTTGCAGCTGCACTAGGTCTCGGACTCACGGGAATTGTCCGGGGTATTCGACCAAAATGCTCCCGCCGCCAATAGTTGTCTTCAGCCACCTCATTTCTGCACATGCTTTCGGCACATGGCTCGGAGTTTGAGGGGTCAAGCTACAACCGAGGCCAACCCTACAGCCTCCGTACGTATGTGCAGCAGCAGACTTCATCAGCATTTTGGGATTTGCTCGCAATCTCTCGCAGTTGGGCAATCAGCACCCACTCCGATTGTAGAGGTCGCACCGGTCACACCGGCAACTTCATGACCGTGCGACGTAACTAATGTGCATTTCAGGGTGAGCATTCCGAATCTTTTTTTTGCGCGGAAAAGCAATCGTTCCCGAATGATTCATGAGTGTTCCTGGGGCATGCCTGGAAGCTACAGCATGGGCTAAGGCCACCGCGCTCGCCAGGAGTGCCTTCACTCTCTTGTAGTCTTTGCTGACCTCTAGGCTGCTGCAAGGAACAATCGAAGCTACGACAAAATATCACGGCGTAACGAGAAAAGGAGCTGTGAACATGCGACACACGCAGCATTCTACCAAAAGCATTAAGAATCAGCTGGCTTCTCTGGCTCACGATGCGAAATAATCTCAGCTCTGGTCTTTGGAGGAATGCAGCTCTTGGGCGAAGGTGGCCTTCAAGACAAGTCATGCAGGAATTGTTTCGCGATGACATGGCACTGCTCCTTTCATTCGGCTGACAACCGTGGCAGAGCTATCATCTCACAGCGCCGAAGAGCAATGCAACCAAGTCACGTGATCCCAGTGCATGGCTGCAATTTAGCAGAGTGGATGCTAACTATGCCTGCGACACGCTCTCTTGAGCTGTCGCCCATGCGGTGCAGCATGTAGTTCGAGTGCACTCCTGAATCCTGAAGTGAAACCATTCTGCGCAGTCCCGTGAACGAGCTACTGAACCAGCGACCACACCCTTAGCAACTATATGGCCGTGCGGAGTTGTAGTCGTTGTGCCGGAGCAACATGGTATGAGCATATGTGATTCTGTTCATTTTCATGCCAAGTGCTCTGCATGACTCCATGCCCGAGATAGGGCTTGAGACGCCTAAGCAGCCTGCAGCACATCTGGCCTTTGAGAAGTCATTTGCCCAGTCCACGAAAGTGTTGCTTTCTTCGTAAGCCATCACATGGAAAACACGGAGGAGCGCCAACGCCTACGTATGCCTACCTTGCCATTAGTGCTCTGCAGGCATTCGCAAAAGTGGGCATCTTATGAAGCTTTGACACCCTGAACATGATGCGTCCTCTAGCGCGTGCTCCATCGCACAGCACTTGGCTGCATTTCGGAAAATACTACCATGCATCGAAAACAGGCTTGCTGCTTGCCTTCCACCGGCTTCCCTTCCGCTCTATTACTTGCTCGCCCGTGCAAGAATCTTGCACAGCTAGCAATGTCTCGAAGTGCATCCCAGACTTAGAGTCTGCAGTGTTTGCGGGGTTGAGACGTAATAAGCCCCAATACCATGCATCTCTTCGCATGAAGGTTCAGCAAGGCCCACCCCTGCCAAAAAGCAAAACACGTGGCTTCGAACACCATCAAATTGACGCCACGGGCTTTTCAGCCCACCAGATGGGGGAGCTTTTCAGCCCATCATGCCTCCCTAGTTGTGCCGGGGCTTTACAGCCCCCCAGATGCCCCAAGTTGGTATTTCAGATTGGGCAGGAGGCGACGTCCCAAGTTACCATTAAGATTGGGCCGGTGGCTTTTCTGTCCACGCATTAAGGTTGGGCTGTGCATGGGAGCTCTTCGGCTCACCAGGTGCCCGAAGTTACCACTAGGGTTGGACCGGGGGCATTTCAGCCCGCTAGCTGCCCCTAGTAGCGAAGTATTGGTCAAAGATCGTGGCGTGAGAGTTTCAAGTTAAGAATTTTAGCCCCCCCCCGGCTGACATCTGAACGGCAGGTTCTTTGCTTTTAACAGGCCACAACACAAATAACTCCCAATTAGAACCGTTCTGGCTCAAACTTTGGACAAATCGCTAGCTGCTGAGTGTACATATGGCAGGTTGCATCAGCTTGCCCACAGATTCCCAGGGATCGACGGTTCCATCAGCATACACACGCTTAGAGCACCGCGCCGCGCTGTCGGGCAATGTCTTGGCATTCGATGGCGTGGCATCTGGCCGTGCGTTCAACCAGGGTCACAGCATCTCTCCAGGCCAGGTTTGGAATTGGGCACGTGTGGGTGGAGGAGGGGTCCTGGGCCTGAGGCGTACAGCGTTTTTCAAGTTCCCATCCTGTGTTTAGTGATTAGTGCTTTCCACCGAGCGAATGGCTGAATCTCTGACAGATTTGCATTTGTTGGGGGTAGCTTGGGGGGTCAATGAACCTGGATGTGCCACTCAGGCCACCGCACTATCCGGTTCAAGCATTCCTCTGATGTGCGGGTCTCACAACAACTGGTGGGAGTAAAGGCTTCGGGTTGTCTGTCATCCATGCGGGTAGTTCTCTAAATTAGGGTCCCTTTTAAACATGGCAGAGCTAGCAAGGGGCGCATCTCCAAACGGAGAGCCGGATTGAGGATGTAAGAATTTCGGCGTTTAGGGCTGATGCGTTCAGAGTGGGCTCTTGTTAAGGAATGTAGAGTGTAGTACACTACCTTAATATAAGATACCGTCATAGACCACAAGATATTACAGTACAGTACCACCACAGACCAAACCATAAGATACTTAGAGATATATCCAGTTCTCCAAATTAGGATCCCTTTTTAGGTCCCCAATATAGTACGGCACCCTTTTCAAAGGAACCCTAAAAAGGGACCCTAATTTAGAGAACGACCCAACTAGAACCCTTATAGAAACCTTACAGGAACCTTATAGGATCCCTTTGCAGAATAGTATGAGTAGTTATTTAGGCCCCTATATTAGAGATCTATGGCTTTGGAGCAAGAGTCGAGGCTCAAACGAAAGCAAGGAAGCCCTGAGCCTCCCCCCCTTTATGAGGAAATAGGAAGAGATTGTACCCATAGGGTTTAGGGTTTAGGGTTGGATCTCATAGATGGTGATATATAGACTAGCGTATCTTGTGGTATATTCTGGTACCTTGTCTTGTGGTAGCATACTACGCCCACAGTAAAAAAAAAAACGCAGCACGACGGCCTGGGCATCCCGGTCGCCGTGCTTGGCGGCGTCCAGTGGGGTCATCTCCTGGCGCAGAGCGGCGAACCGCAGCTCCCAGAAACCTAGATTCATGAGATTTCATAAGCCTGGTTGATGAAGGCTCGAACTCCTCGAGTTTTGCACCTACGAGAGCACCGTTTCGGGCATTTACGCCTCGAACTTCGAACCGGACTTGCTAGCACGGCTTGCACGGCGGAGGCAGATGCCACTGCCGCGACCGCGACCAGCACCCGCCAGCACCACACAACGGCCCAAACCGATATTCGACCCACGACCAGTCACCGCCAGCTCTTTCGAGGACCGGCCTGAGGACGTCCCTGGAAGCACTATTCGCTTCTCAGGCCCGTGACGTTTCGACACCACATGGGTAGTTCTCTAAATTAGGGGTCCCTTTTTAGGGTCACTTTTATAAGGCTGCCGTACTATATTGGGGACCTAAAAAGGGACCCTAATTGAGAGAACTACCCACAGGACTACATGTCCGATGTCCGAAGCCCCGTCAACTGCAGGCTGTGATGGCGGCCAGGTTGACCCCAGACTACTCGGCAAACCTTGTGGACTTTGTGACGAACTCCCTGAAACCCACGCGTATCCATCCCTGACAAAGGACCAAACTACGGCTGATGACAATAATCCTGCATCACCCATAATAGGGAATCTACCATAAATCCCACAGTTTCGGGGCCTTAAGGTAACGCAGGATTTAGATCATCAACAGTAATATGGGAACCTGATTAAGAAACCTTGGGTCTTTATCAGGGTTCCTTGTATGAATTCCAATTAGTTTGGGGTCATAGGGCCAGGGTTTCTTCATCAGGTTCCTACATTACCCTAAACCCTGAACACTAAACCCTAAACATTACATCGGGCTTCGTTGGCCTGGCCTCCTCGTGGTGGTGGTGGTGATGCCCCCGAGATGAGACTTTCGCGGCGCCACTGCCCATGATGCCAACTGGGCCAACCTTTGTGGCCCAGGCCTTTCCCAGAGACTCCAATATCCATTAATGAAGGAATATACCTTAAATTATAGTAGGATCCCTAATATGATTTAAGGTATATTCCTTAATTAAGGGGTATTGGAGTCTCTGGGCCCTTTCTGGTCCAAACCGTG
>CAJNDV010035863.1:6755-32965 GCA_905221635.1 Symbiodinium sp. CCMP2456
GCCCTAAAACCCTAAATCCCTAGATCCTGAAGCCCTGAAGCCCTAAAGCTTAAACTGAAGCCCTCTGAAGCCCTGAAGCCCTAAAGCTTGAACCCCTGAAGCCCTCTGAAGCCCATCTTCAAATCCTGTCTGAGGCACCTTTCTGGGCCACACGAAGCGCCCAGAGCCGCCCAGCTTCCAGGAGGGAGCCATTGGGCCCGACGGGAACAAGGCCAACCGTGGGGTGGTTTAGGGTTTAGGGTTTAAGGTTTAGGGTTTCGGGTTCACTCTGGAGTTGATTGAACTAAGAGCCAAAATTCGGTTTCTGTAGGGTCCGTTATAAGGGTCTTGCGAGGGTTTTAGAAGTTGTTTAATCTACTGGTCTTACAAGTGTTCTGTACAAGACCACGTGGGAGTTTCAGTTTGGGATTTGGGGCTTACTTAAGGTTGATGGTCGAAGGATTGGCTTTTCGGGTTTGAGGTTTGGGGCGTAGGGGTCCTTGTATTAGCCCTGCTACGTGTATTCTTCTTATTATTATTATTAGAGTCCGCTCTGTATTCTTATTATGGGATAAACTTCGGCATAAGACACTTGAAGGGAGCGGCAGTGCAGCGAAATTAGCCCCCCCAAACCCAAGCCTTTAACCCTGACCTTCAATCCTACACCCTAAGGCCCTAAGTGGTACACTCCTCAAAAGGCGCACACCAGGGTCCACGCATGCTGTGCCCAGTCCTGATTCCGTCCCTTCTAAACTCGACTCGAAGCTTCAGACCCAGAGGGTCCTAAGTGCCTACATAGTGGAAAGTAGGGTTTCTCTAACATGGTTCTATAAGTACGAGTTGCAAATGATTATTGGTTATTATTGGTTATTACTTATGATATAGTTGTGTTTTGCGCAAGCATCTGAAATCTGTGTCGGTACCGCCCGGCTGTCTTACTCAAGTCGATACCGCCCGACATCAGTCTTCCACACTGTATGTTTGGCAAAGGGTTTTGCTGATGCAACGTTTGTGTTCAGGAACGCTATTGGGAGTGGCTTATACCAGTAGCTCCGGTTGACTCTTTCGTTTATTTGTTTAATTTTTTTTTTGCATGGGGCCTCAGTTGTTGTTCCTGCTGTTACAGTTTGCAGTTCTGTTCTGTTACGGTACGCTTTCTGTACCGTGTAGCTTCTTTGCGAGTCACCTTTTTTCGCTGAAAGGTCTGCCGCCAGTAGCCGGCGTGACATTTTGTTTTTTGGACGGGCCATGCTTCACTATAACTGTTCCTGCAGACACCTTGTATATTGTATTAGCATCGCTTTTTTCCTCCCGGGACTACGGTAACTGCTTTCCACGGCCTCAGCGTCCTCTTCTGGAAGGACAACTAAGCCTAAACACGCACTGCCGAAGCATTGAGTACAAGCCCTATACCCAAAGACTCTACCATCCCTTAGTTAAGATTCCCTTGGCTCCTCGTCATTAAGCCTCGCCCCCGCAACATAGAATCCTCAACCCCAGTTCTGTTGCAGCTTCTTCCCTTCCAATGACTGCACGGAAACAGAACCATCCCTCAGTGCGTTCCTCTGCGCTGAAGACCTGCCGTGATCTGTAAGATCTAGGAATCTCAACGAGTAGTTTCAGTAGTTCCTTTCCACTCTTTTTGTGGCTATGGTGTCGTATACTCCAAAACCGGGCCAAGCACTGAGTGTTGACGGCCCGCATCCCGCTTCTGTCCTTGTCAGTGAGCTCTCCAAGTGTGTCCTGAGCCGGCTATTGCGGAAATTACTCCGTGTGATGAGCCCAGCGTCGATTTCTTGCCTCGCCAGGACTATGTGGACGTTGCCTTCAAGAGCTCCGGAAAATGAGCGGTCTTTATCAGTCTCGCGAATGCCCTGAGTTCGAGCTACTGTGGCTTCCTGATGGCTGATGGGATGGACTTGATTGGAGCTCTCAAGTTGGTGGACGACCTGTGGTGCTTGGGAGTGTGCCAAGAAGAGCGACTCTTTTTCAGCCTCGCTACGCCGTTCGTTTTCGCGCGGCCGATGCGCTTCGTCAGTAGGGTTTAGGGTAAGATCCCAGATCTTAGCAAGCCTGGGCGACGGAAGCTCGCAGGCATCCACTCCACCTCGGGTTTTCATAGCCTTGCCCTTCCAACAGCCGCAGAAAGTAATCCCGAAAGCTTCGCAATCCTGAAAGCCTAAAGCCCTGAAAGCCCTGAAAACCCAAAACCTCAAAGCCCTACAGTAGAGCCTGAAGCTCTAAAACCCCAAACCCAACACGCCCTTGAAATCTCACAGTCCTTGGGCTTCAGGCGACACTCCCCAGGGCACTGCAGGTAGGCGGCGGCCAGCCCGGCCAGGACCTCGGGCAAAGACAAGACTTTATAGGGTCTGCACACGATTCGTTGTGGTCTTGGGGAAATTTGGCGGTCGGTTTCAGGCGTTTTTGTCTGTAGGGTTTGGGCTGAAACAGTTTGTGGCTTGGGGCTCTTCTACACAATTTAGTTTAGTGCGCTTTCTGGGAGGCTCGTATAAGGCTGTGAAAGGCTCATTTCAGACTTTGGTGTGAAGGTTTGGGCTTTGTGGTAAGAAGGCTAGGGTTGACTCTTGGCTGAATGATGACCGGAGCACATAAGCAAGCCACAGCCGAATCCTCTGAAAACCCTGATATCTACAGCACCTAAGCCTGAAACCTGAACCGAAAGCTGCGACCTTCGCCTGCGACCGAGTCGACAAGACATCAAAGGGCGTCCAGCGCGGCGACAACAACGAGGCAGCTTCGGATTGAGATTAGGACTCGGTGGTTAGATGTGTGTCTTGACCTATGCAGACAGCACGGTGTCCTGGCACTTGGTGGCACTTGCACATCTTTTTCGAGTTGGCGAGAAGCATTGTGCAGAACAGCGGTAGCTTTGCCCTTAATTGAGCTTCTTAAACTATGGTCTGAGTGTACGTATTCTCGATCGTGCTGCCTCGAAGGGGAATGGCATATGCACAAATCCCTCCCTCGCCCCCATACATGCAGACTGAAAGCTACATATTGAGAGGTGTTCCGATGTGATCACTACATCTGTCCAGCTGAGGTCAGAAAGTTGCATTCCACAGTTTAGAGGTAAGGTAGAAGTCTGAATAGCTACCACCAGACTGCCAAACAATAATAGTCCCCAAAAAATCGTATACCGTATACCCGAAACAGGCTTTTCTAGTCGCTAAGCCCCTCATAGCATTGTCCTGGTTGGGTTCTACCTTGGTTGAAGGATCTGGGGATGTACGCCGGGTGTCTTGCTGCGGGACTTAGGGTCAGGAATGGGCTTCATTGGTTTAGGTTGAGGGGTCAGGGTTTGGGTATGGGTTCTTTGTTCCTCGTGTCTGGCTAGAGCCGAACATCCTGCTAGTCTCAGCCTGAAGCTACATCCCACCCAAGCCCTAGTGTGACAAATTACACAGTTCAGCACCCCACCTTGAGCGATGTCTCTTTATTTACAAGAAAGGAACAAGAGGGACTTGGTGAGTAGGCTCATAAGTGCTGTAACCACAGCCATCCACACTCACATACCCCCAATCAAAGTACCTATAACCTTACTTAGAAAGTATCCTGGTCCTTCAGGTGGGGTTTGTGCTCGGAGGCTTTCTTAATAGGAGTCCGGTGTCGTGATTTTGGGGTCTAGGCTTCGGGCTCCGAGTTTAGGGGTTTGTAGGATTTTGAGTTGAGAGTTTGAGAAAATATGCCGGCCCCAATACACACCCCACGTAGTGAGATCTTTATCTTGGAGCGCTACATCACACATACCCCAGCAAATCGTCGCACAAGCCTTCAAAAATCCGTTCTTGAGATCGAGTGCATGGCAGTCTCAGCTCTTTCGTGACCAGCCTTCAGAGTCGCCACAGGTTTTATGGATTCAGGTCTCACACCCCTGGAGCCCTAAAATGCGGAAGTACAAAACCTCAAACCCTGAACCCTAGAACCGTTGTGAACCCCCTTACAAAAGCCCAAAAACTCTATGTGCCGGATGGCCAGGTTCACATGACCAACATGGATGTGAATGCCTTCACGCAGGAGCTGTGACGCTCCTTTCGGTGTGCGCCGGAGGGGGGAGGGACTCCTACACCAAGCTTGGGTTGTTACGAGGGGTTTCTACTATATGTAGGGTCTACTGTAGGATCTGCATGAGGGCCTTAAACTCTGTACCGTGAATCCTAAGCCGTTCTCAAAGTCCTTTCTTTTCTTAAACTCTCGTGCAGCCTCCGATGGTCCAAGCTTGGGTCGAATGGGTCGACTCCGAAACTTTCAGCTTTGGGGGGTCTGGAGAATTAGTAAAAATGTTCCCGTACGCTCCCCAAGTACTCGCGATACATACCATAATAATTTCCACTGACTTTGCACAGGGCCTTCCGGTTTGCTGACAGCGTTGATCTCGGCGAAGGCCGAGCACGTGTGTGTTGTCGTGGTCGAGAGCACTCGTCATGAGCTTCAAGTGGTGCTGCAGGTTGCAGTCGCAAAGCGGCATGATGTTTTTGACTACTCCAGCTGCGGCCAGTGGAAACCATCCATTCCGCCACTCAGAGTTGGTTGCAGATGAAGCCGAAATACGACTCCAAAAGCAGCCGGATCATCCGTGGGCTGAGAAGAAGCTGTTCGTTTTTGCGACGGTCTGGGAGGTTCTCACAAATGAGTGCAAAGAGGGCGGAATTCTCTTACAGCAGAAGTTATTGCAGGGGTTTACCCCCCACAAGGAGCAGACGATTCAGGCAATTCCTCTGGCGCGTGAGGTTGGGCCTCCAAGGGTTGACCAGTAGTCACTTCCTTCATGAATAACATCGGTGAACTGCTCTCCGACACATCCATGAAAGTCATATCAAGGTCTTCTGGACGAATCCATCCGGGGAGTTACTGCGGCGCAATGAACCCTAGAAGCCGAAAGCCTCAAAGCCCCCAATCCTAAGCCCTTACACCCTGAACCCTGCAACTTGAAAGCCTCGAAGCCCAAAATCTTCAACCCTTCAGCCCTGAGCCCTACAACCCGACAGCCTTGAAACCTTAAAGCCTTAAACCCCCGGGCTTGAAGCCCAGAACCCTGCCACCCGAAAGCCTAAACACCTTTAAACCCTTAATTTAATTTCAGAATCCATAAGCCTTGATCCCTCCAAACAGAAAGCCTTCATGCCTGAAAGGCCAAAACCCTAGAACCTTGCACCCTCAACCCTGCAACGCGAAAGCCTTGACGCCTTAAAGTCGAAAATCTTAAGCCCTTATTACACCGTAGTCCACGCAACTCAAGTCCTACATTCGTACCTAAAACCTAAAACCCTACACAGCCCGAAAGCTATACAGCCCGAAAGCCTAAGCGCTTTAAGTCCTTGATTCCCAAATCCACAAGTCCTGAACCCTAGAACCCGAAAGCCTCAAAGTCGCAAAAGCCCAGATCCTTAGACCCTGAACCCTACACTCGAAACCCCATCAAGTCCGAAATCCTGAACTATGAAGCCCTGAAGTGTTACGACCCGGAAGCCTTAAAGCCTTAAGCCCGACTGCGGTTTAGGGTTTAGGGTTTAGGGTTTATGGTTTAGGGTTTTGGGCTCGGGCTTCAGGAGAAGATGAGAGGCGAATGCTACGTGCGCTTGCGACCGGGCAGCCTGTGAGGGTTTCGGGGTTCATCGGGTTCTGGGCTCCTGTCAGAGCGTTCCTTTAAGGGTTCCTGCAGGGGGCTTAGAGTAGAGGGGTATGTACTGGGGTATGTAAGTGTCTACGGGCGATCACGGTTGCTATGGTTTGTATTTTCAAGTTTTGGTCTGCAGGGTTTTGGGGCTTTGGGGCTCCATTGCGGTTTTTTTTTCGAGGGTGTGAGGCTGAATTGAGGCTTCGAGTTTTGCGGAGCTTCAGGGTTCGTGCCTTCAGGATTTGGGCCTGGGGAGTCTCGGAGGTAGGGCGTTTGGGGCTTCAGGGCCCCACCCAGCCCCACACATCTAAACCAAAAAGCCTTTTTGTAGATGTTTTCGCCCTGAAGCCACAAATCCCACGGCCCACTCTTTTCCCATGGAGATGACTCCCAAAGCGCTTATAGGTCTAGCATGTTACAAGCTCTTTGCCGGTTGAGTAGGAGTCTTGACAGTTTTAAGAATTCATAAGGGGTGTTACTTATGATGGTTTCATGGGCCCTTAAGGACTTACTAGGGGTTTTATGGTTTACTGTTTGGGGTGATGACTACCCGCGACTACCCCCTGGTTTCCAGAGCCTCAACATTAAGATCACACTTGAATCGTCGTTAACGGGAAAGGGGCCGTATCAATCAGGGCTCTACATTGGCATGAAGCACTGCAGCGTGGAGCCTGCCTCATAACCCGATTTGCCAGCCCTGTAAAATTGCAAGCGCTCTGCCAAAATTCGTCCCAAGCGAAGCCCTCTCTCACCAGCCTTGCACCTCGTAAATTCGAAGTCGGTGTACCGCACATCTGCGCGGGGTCGGCCTAGGCTAGTTCATCCGGACGCAGCCTCTGCAAAGAAGGTGCCGTCGTTCCGTGTGTGGGACATACCAGTACGGGTTTCTGCCAATTTTGTTTTAAGGGTTTGGTTCTTGGGGCTTGGGGATGAGGGTTTCAGGGTTCTGGGCTAATGCTGTATGCTTTCAAGGCGTGCCCTTCGGGACCGAGTCCCAGCCACTAACTTGCCGAAGAAATCTATGGCAACCAGCCCGCTTATTCTCGGATGTTTGCTTCAATGCAGAATTGATCATCGATCTCTTGTGGAACTTTGTGTTCCAGCGAGAGCTACCAGTGAATCAGTTCTACATACTTGTGCCTGCAAGACCACATCGGTGCCATTCTTGGAACGACGGAGATGAAGAAATTCTGGAGCGTGCCGCAGCCTGGAACCCCACGACCCTTAGCCCTAGACTTCATGAAAAGGCGGGCAGATGCCTGAACGCCACCTAAACTTAAATCCTACGCCCCAAACCTGAAACCGGCACATCGCACGATATCGCGCAGAGATTGTCCACCTTCCAGAGTCACAAATATCTGAATTCCGACGTGTACAACCCTAACCTCGACTTGTTAATAAGAGGTCCGAGTAGTTGGAAATCACACCCTTCATAGTCCCGGTATATTGTTGCTATTTCTATACCATACACAACCCAAGCCACCATCCAGATATCCTGCTACTCTTAGCTAGAAGTCACATGGGGCTGTTCTAATGTAGGGCTTCCTTTTTCATTTGCCTTCTGTGCAGTGCAAACAGATCACCTGCAGGGATCCGAGTGCGGAATCAGCTGTGACATTGGCTTCGCGGGGTTGAAGACCCCTACTTTCCTACACCTTAACCTGAAGCCCTAAAACCCAGAATCTGGAACCTTATGTGGGACCCCTAAGAAGGAACACTCGGGTTGACGATGTCAGGGTTTGGGCTTCACTCCTTCTTCAGATCCGCTGCTATCTCGGGTTGCAGCCTCATTTTGAGGTTCCGTAAACTGTTGATGTCGTGTTTAGCAAAGGTTGTAGGTTTGGGTTGGTGGCCGATTTCGTGCGTACGGTTGGGAGTTTAGGTCTCGGGCGTGCCGTTTAAGGTTTTCAGTGTTTATCAGCAGTGGCGATGAGGATGAGCATTCCTACGTACTGAGCAGTACTTTCGAGAGTAATCTGGGGTCTAGCGAGTGTTCAGGGTTTTGAAGGTCGGGTTTAGGCCTCAGCCCTGTCTGTGCAGGCCATCGTGCCATATCAGGGCGACATGATGAACCCGGACATCAGCTTGGTCATGGGCTCGAACAGGCCCGAACGGCAGGGCGGAGGAGCATAGGATTTCGGCGCTTCAACCTCATCCTAAACCCTGCAGACCTTATCTGAAACCCTTCCCCCATAAACCTGGGTATTATCATAGTATGTTATTAGATGACATCGTATATGATAGTATTATGTAAGGCCCTTAAAACAAACAGCCCGCGAGATGCAGTCAGACTGGTGTATGTAGTTTCCCACCTTCCGGGAGTCCTGACTTCCACGGCGTGGCAGTGGTGTGCCTGCCGGCGGTGCTTTAAGCTGAAAGTCTGACGTGTTTGTATTCGCAGGGTGAGAAAGTTGTAAGGGCAAATGTGGTAGGTAAAAAAACTTTGGGTTCTGAGAACACACCCTGGGTCTTCATACTGAAACATAAAATAACTCTGTAACATAGGAGCTCCTTAATATTGTGACGCTTCCACTGGAGCAATGGCTCAACGAGCCGGGTGCTTTTCTTTCCGAGGCCAAGATCGAGCAGCTTGCAGTTGAGCTGAACGCCAAAAACTCAATCCGAGCACGCCCTGGTGTGGAACAGGCTGACAGAGACGCGACCCCCGACCCGACTGTGGCAAGATTTGCTGCAGCCAATGCGGCCGCAGCTCTCCATGCACCGAAGAGCACGACATGTATCTGAAGTGTCCCGTACACTGCTTTCCCAGGGGGCCTCCGGGAAACTATTTAGCATCAGGGTTTGTCTTTGTCAGCGGAGGCTTTTGCTACTGGGCTGCAGCTTGCGGGCCATGACTTGAACGACACCGGCCTCGCGGGAGCCTTCTTTGATAGCATGGGGTTCCAGCATTACTTCAGCATGCTCGTAGCGTCGTAAAGTGTTGGGCTAGGTTGGGCTTGAGGTGTGATTTTTCAGTCCTAAACCTCAACCCTGGCCCTCAAGCCCTCAACCCAAAACACCTCGGGCTCTGGGCGATTTCAGACGGGCAGGCCTCACCTGACATGCCTAAGCCTCTAACATGAATTCCTTCACCCCCGGGAAGCCCTGAACCAAACTACACTACTGGCACCAGACCCTAGGCCCTAAACTCGAAGCCCTAAGACCGTAACACCCTAAACATTGAGACCCTGCACACCCTAGACCCAACCTGCTTACAAAGCCTATAAACACCCTTACAACATCCCCTAAAGCCTGAAAGCCTAAATTTTGGATACTAAACTCTATACCCGTAAAGCCTAAAACCCCCATGCCCTGAAGCCCGAACCTAAACCCTAAACCCCAATAAAACCCGAACCTGAATCCTAACCCCTAATGCCCCGAAGCCCGAACCTAAACCCTAAACCCCAATGCTCTGAAGCCCGAACCCACTTTAGCTCTTGTGGCAGGCCAAACCTCGTGGTTCCGCCCAAGGGGGCCGTGCCGAACGAGGAAGCCATGACATGGTGATGGATTTTTGGGATGGTGATCGGGGCTACCGCGTTTTCGGGTTCAAGGATCAGGGTCTACGTGTTTGAAGTTCAGATTTTTAGGACTTTGGGGTTCAGGCTTTCGGAGTTCAAGTATTCAAGTTACAGATAAAACGTACAGTTCAATGCCTGCGTTGGGCTTTACAGTTTCAGCTTACAGTTTCGGAAAGGAAGGCCGGACAGGTGTATGCTTCTCTACATTACAAGGGTTGTTTGGGGTCCATGTCCCATGTTGCCCTTGTTGAGCACTTTCCCTCATTAACCCTGGTCAACGTACGCGCTCGCTCGCCCGCCTCCTTAGTTACACAGGCAGCGGGGTGGAAGCACGAAGCTTCCACAAGCTTGGCACAACGTCATACAGCCCCCACAACAGTGGGACGGACCCACAGCATTGATTGAGTCTGGGCTGTTGTTTTTTATGCCTAGGCCCCTAAAAAGCCTAAACCTACCCTATATGCCCTGACCGACCCCTCAACCCAGTACATCCCAAACACCTTCTGGCAAGGATCAGGCGTAGAAAAACGGCGTCGGGTCTTAAAGTTGGTAGCATCCTTTTTGTGGTGGATGCGCAAAGATCAGGAGTTTTATAGGATTTCAGGGTAAAGGGGTCAGGGCTTGCCGGGTGTAAGGTTTTCTACCGCAAACAGGGTTTTGGTATTTAGAGGGTTGAGGGGTTAGGGCTTGCAGGGTTTAGGGTCTGGGGGCTGATAGATGATAGGGTTTTAAGTATTAAGTTAGGGGCTCAAACAAAAAAAAGGGGAAAAACCCCAATTCCCTAGACTCCGAACCCTCAGTTCTCCAGAGTGAAACTGAAAATCCGAAGCCAAAACAAAAGCACAGGAGGGCGAGATGATCGAGGACGACGAGTTCGCCGACTTCGAGAAGCACGACAATGCCAGGGAGCCGAGCATAAAATAGGGGCATTGGGGGTTTCAAGGTTTCGGTTTCCGGGTTTCAGTTTTTGAGGACTTTTGGGTTTCGGAGTTCGGGGTTTAGGGCTTGGGTTTGTGGCTTCAGGGGTTCGGGTTGTAGGGTTTACGAAAGATTCAGGGCGCAGGGCTTTGGGGGAGAATCCGATTGGTTTTTCATGAACCCTTGCTGCCGAGTATGCAGTAACAAGCCTTCGTATACCCATCTAGACAGTTTTGCGTTCTCTGGGCAGGCCAGGCAGGATTTAGAGACAATTCAGGGGTAGTCTAGTGACTTAGTGTTGGTTTCCTGTATAGGATAAAGGCTCGCAGCGAAATTCGTTGGCTCCTGGGAAAGCTCCGGACGCTTTCAAACTGCTTCGCTGCCTACAAGGCCCTTCCTGTGCGGAGACTCGCCTGCTGTTGGCCTCTCTGCGCGACCGGTTAAGGTAGTTTTGGGTTTAGGGGCGGGGCTTGCGCTGTCTGGCGTGGACAAGCTTCCACTGCAGACGTCGGTACCTGGCCGTGTCACTGCTTGCTCTGCTGTACAAGGGCAACGGTGGCGCTGAGTCTCTTGACAACTTTCGAGGCACAGTATGCCTAGACGTGGTTTCGAAGCTTGCCAAGAAACTCTTGAACGACCGACTAATCGCCGTAGTCGAGCAGGTTGTTGATGAGTCGGAGCTAGGGTACCAGCTATTCTTGCGAGTACAAACTTGATTTAGGTGCTTGTGTTTGAGGTTGGGCTGCTCAGAGGGCTCTGGGGTTGTCTGGCTTTGGGATATCGGGGTTTGGAGGGATGCTCGGATGCTCACGGCCTTAGCATGTGAAGTGTATGCACTAGGCCCTAGGCTCCTAGGCTAAATCCAAACATGTCCTGTCGAAGCCAAACTTCCTAGATATCAACCCCTAGACTCCCTAGACCCTGAGCCGTGAACCCTGCACCCTTCGCCTCCCAAGCATACTGTCTTGGCTTTCGGCTTTTGCATGGCGGGTCTGCGGAGAGCAGAGTCATGCAGACCCCTGATTTGGAACCGACGATGTTATAAACCCTATTTGAAGGGAGAGAGCTTGCTTTAATATAGGGGCCGTAATAATTAGAATAGGGTTTTGGGGGGTTCCTTATTATAACTATATATTAGTATCATATACCCCCAAAGCCCTATTCTACTTATTAAGGCCCCTTATAAGTATACTAGTATAATACACCCCAAGGAAGCCCTATTCTAATTGTTAAGGCCCCTAGATTTGGTGACTTTATCGGCTGTATCTTTGGCACTCTTGATGACTTCGCGCCATTTTTGGGTTCTCCTGGCAGAGGTTCCTCACCTGCTTTTGATGCTTATCTCGCTGAGGTCGCGGGCCTGCTCTGGGCGGTAGTTGCTGGCATGCAGCTCCCTTTTCGAGGGAGCCTTCTTTTTCGGGCGGATAACATCTCCGCTTTGGACGGGGTCGCAGGCAAGGCTTATATGCGGGACCACCGCCTGTGCATTGCTGCCAGAAACTTCGCCGTGGCCTTGTGCAGCCTCTCCGATCGACCAGTCCACTTTCAACATGTACTTGGCCATGCAGGGGACTGTGCTAATGAACTTGCTGACGGGCTGGCGTCGTTGGGAGCCGCCGGACGATCCTCGACCTTTCCTTTCGGGTTTTGCATCGAAACATGGATGCGCCAGGGTAGCCGTTGCAGCTTCTGGTTGCCTCAACTCTGCCTCTCTCGGAGCCGGCCTGCTGAATTTCCCCGGCTCCAACATGATTTGCTTGCCTGGGACACCGGCACGCGCCAGCATGACCCGAAGTACGACGTCATGGCCCCCTTTCTTCGGGCTGTTCCTACCGAGGTTGCACCATCTGTCAGTCAGGAGGAATCAGTCGGTGCCACCCTCCTTTCATATAATGTGCTTTCCCTGCTTGGTGCGGAACGCTCTTGCGCGGCTTCCGGACTAGCCGACATGTCCACCTTGCTGGTCTTCAGGAGTGTCGTACCCCTTCAGGGGTCTATAAATGTCAGGGGTATCATCGGTTTGCCTCGGGATGCGACCCTTCCGCTGGTTTCGGAGTCGAAATGTGGGTCTCTTCTGTCGGGCCTTTTCGACCCAACTCCGTTGCTGTTCTCCATGCTGAGTCCACTGCATTAATTGCCAGTATTCTGTTTCGCAACACTCACTTTCGTGTCCTGGTGGGTCACGCGCCTCACCGGGCGCACCCAGAGCAAGTGCGTCTAGCTTGGTGGAACCGCATAAGGGGGCTCTGCCGTACATTGGGCAACGGGTCTCAATATGGATCTTCCTGCTTGACGGTAACTGTCGATTCGGCAGCAACACTAGTTGCGCTGTCGGCCCGCATCATCCTGACACTGAAGACGCTTCTGGGGCAGTGTGCCACGAGCTTCTCCTTGAACTTGAGCTTTGGCTGCCAGCCACCTTTTCTCATGTCATGCATGGGTGGTACTCTCTGCGATGGAGACAGCCTTGTACGCTCGGATTATGTGGGGGTTCCTTCCAGTTGGAAAGAAGGCGAGGGCCGGGCGTGGGTCGACCCTGGCATCTCAGCTGGGCATGTCTGTATCGATCATTACGCCACATGCTTCTCCACTACACTGCGATTTGCCCGAAGGGGAAAGCCTGCCCGCCCGAGGAGGATTGATGTCTCAGCAGTTGCCCACCCCGACAATGCTGCCACCGTTCGTTCAATTATACAGAATGCGCCTCGTCCTGCCTGGGATGTGGACGTTAGTGAGCATGCTGCGGTGTTGGTGGATCATCTTTACAAGGAGCTTGTGAAGAATTTTCCTGTCTCTCGTCACTGTATGCGCGGCACCCATCTTTCGGATACGGCCTGGGAGCTACATCGATTGGTGAGTGCTCTCAGGCACAGCATCCGCTCTCGCAGGATTGCAATTGACAACACCCGCCTCCGTTGTGCTTTTCTGTCGTGGCGGTCTTGTCATAGTTCCTTCTGCTCCCTCTTCGGAGGACGTTGGCTTTGGGAGCTTCGGCATAGGTTCGCGCTATCCTGCCTTCTCCTTCGCCGGGCCGGTGGGGCCCTGCGGCGTCAATGCCGTGCTGATCGGGCGGCATACTTTGCAGCCGCAGCGGATGACATCCAGCGTAGTCCGCTGGGCGGTCTCCACCTTTCTGTCAAGCGGGTGTTGCGCCCGAAGCGCTTCCGTCGGTCCACTGCCAATCCTTTGCCCTTGCTCTACACCAAGGACGGCCAGGTCTGCCGCTCTGAAGTCGAGGCCAGGGCCACATGGAGGGAACATTTCAGTGCACTGGAAGACGGTGTTCCTACCTCCACTGCCGATTTGGTTGCTTCCTGCCGCGCCTGGCATGCTGATTTCGAGGGAACCGATGCGGTTGATGTGACCTGTGTTCCCTCCTTCGCCACCCTGGAAGGAGGCTTTCGTACCACCTCTGCTGCCAAAGCCAGTGGGCCAGACCTACTCCCGCCAGCGCTATGCCATCACTTCAGTGCGGACATGGCCCAGTTGTTCTGGCCGATGCTACTAAAGACTGTCCTTTGCGCCGCAGAGGCGGTAGGCCTCAAAGGAGGGCTATTGCACCATATCCCCAAACCGAACCCCGCCCTGCAACATTATTGCGCAGGCCACAGGGGTATTATGGTGCAGTCCTGCATCTCGAAAGCCGTACATCGATCGGCGCGCAGCTTGGCCACTTCCCAATGGCTGCCTTATGCCCTCCCAGTACAACTTGGAGGCCGCAAAGGCTGTTCGGCTCATTTTGGCCACTTTTGTTCGCGAGCTTTTCTCGCGACGTCCCGCTCCTCCAACCGCGCCGCTGGCATCCTCTTTGTTGATCTTGCCGCGGCATATTATAGCGTGGTCCGCGAGACTGTGCTTGGCGCGGGTCTTGGAGACAGGAGCGTGAGCTCCATTGCTGCTTCCCTTGGGCTCACTGACGCTGACTTGCAGACTTTACAGGCGCACATTGCAGAACAGCCAGTCTTGCGCGAGCAGGAGACCGCACCGTTGTTCATGGAGCTCGCACGGGAGCTGCATAGTCCCACCGTGGAACGCGTCCTGGTGGGGCATTGGCGGACATCATGTTTAACCTGTTGTTCAGCCGCGTCTTAGCTCGACGGGCACAAGCTGGGCTTGCAGGCACTGCCCCCAAGTGCCCTGGAATGGAGATCGCAGCCCTTTGCCGCTTGATGCCGCCAAGGCTTGTGCACCTTTGCAGGTCCAGGATGTCATCTTTGCGGACGACCTTGCCTCGTTCGTCACTGCGCCGTGTGCAACTTCCTTACGTCGTGCCTTGAGCGATGTTGCCGCAGCCACGCTTGATGTGCTCCCAGAGCACGGACTCAAGGCGAACGTTGGACCGACTAAAACTGCCGCTGTAGTCTCCATCAACGGCCCTGGGTCCAGAGCGGCCAGACGAGAGCTCTTCACTGCGATGAAGGGCCTCCTGCCTGTCTGGCCCGAAACCACGGGCGTAGTTAAGCTCGCACTTGTTACCACCTACAAGCACCTCGGCTCGGTGTTGACTTGGGACGGCAGCTTGCTGTTGGAGATCCGGCACCGCATGGCTGCGGGACGGGCTGCCTTTCGAGAAGGAAAGCAACGTCTTTTTGCCTGCAAGCGTGTTGACATCGGCAAGCGTGCTATGCTGTTCCGGTCCCACGTTTTGTCCACTATCTTGTCGGGATGTGGAACGTGGCCCCTGCTGCGTACCGGGGAGTGGCACCTCTTCGCAGGAGGCATCATTGGTCTTTATCGTCAACTCCTCGGCCTCCATGCCGAAGAGTGGCGGGTCACGGAGGCACAGATTATTGCACGTACTGGCCTCCCTTGCCCCCGATCCCTCTTGAGTGCCGAGCGGTTGCGATTCCTCTTGCTGATGGTCCGATCGGGCCCTGACTTTGCCTGGGCCCTGATGAAAGGTTTCAGTGGTTTCCTGCAGGGCTTACGCCTTGCTTCGGAATGGCTGCTTGAGGCCGGCTGTGGGCAGACAGAACTTGGCGGAATCGACCTCACCTGGTCCGCGTGGGAGGCTCTGATGCTTAATGCACCTGGCCGATTCAAAGGTCTCATCAAGCGGGCCGAGGCCTGGCATGGGGAATTGTATAAGCTTCGGGCGGCCAGTGAGACCTTCGGCCGGTCCATCTGGGCACCTTCCCCTCCGCCCGATGCTTTGGGCATTGCATCGTGTGTGCATGCTTGTTTGAAGTGTCGACTCGCCTTTCGCTCGCGCCAGGCATGGGGAGCCCATGCGCATCGCGCACATGCCTACAAGCACCCAGCGCAGCTTCTTGCTAAAGGCCGGAGGTGCCGAGCGTGTGGACTTCTCTTAGCGAGCTCAGCTAAGCTCTGCCTGCATTTGAAGCACTCTGATTCATGCCTTCGCATCCTGATGCAGCCTGCCAATCCTGAGCTGCTGTATGCGGCTGAGGAGTCCCTTGCACATGAACAAACACCGGCGGAACCTGGCCCAGGAACTCGCATGGATGCGATTGCGGGGTCTGAGCTCTGTCCCGAGCTTGCACATGCTCTTCGGTCACTCTCATCTGCCGATGATCAGCAGATCTATGACCTGGTCGAGAGCTTCGTTGCTCCTCTTCCGGTACTCCGTCGGACTCTGCTAGGATGGCATGCGGAATTGACTGATGCTTGCCTCGCGG
Source organism: Symbiodinium sp. CCMP2456 (assembly GCA_905221635.1). Classification (NCBI taxonomy): domain Eukaryota; class Dinophyceae; order Suessiales; family Symbiodiniaceae; genus Symbiodinium; species Symbiodinium sp. CCMP2456. The sequence continues at coordinate 22,451 of CAJNDV010035863.1, forward strand.
CTGCTTGTGAGGATGTGCTGCTTGTGCTTCACCCAGAGCACCTTTGTGACCGCGTGTCCGGGAAGGCAACCAATGGTCCCTCTCCCACCATTTATTGCCCGCAGATTCTCCCGGCCCGGTTGGCGCAACCTCCGCCTGTGGGACCTGTTTGCTGGAGCGGCCGTTTGGCCACTGCTTGGGTTGAGCGTTGGCAGCTTGGGTGCTTCCCGCCGGTCGAGATCCCTCCCGACGACCTTGCGCCGGACTCGCTTCCTCGTGCAGCTGGCTACTGCATATTCTTCCCTGCTCCTCCCGCTGCGTCCTCCTCTATCTCCCATCCTCCAGCTGGCCCCGTGCGCGGCCTTCGGGAGTTTCGCTCCTGGGTCGATTGGACTTTCACTGTCTCCGGACGTCTTGTTTGCTTGGCACTTTCAGGCGCTCCGGTCCACCTTGTCTTTCCGGTCGCCGCCATTGATCTCCAGCCCTTTTCAGACTGGGTTATGCGAGTGAAGGGAGACCCGGAGGCTGAGGGCGCTCACCTGTTTTGTTTCACCTGCGAATTCGTTGCTCCGCCATAGGCACGTCCTCGGGACTTTTCGCCTCCCTGAAAGAAAGAAAAGGCCCCTAGATTATTCAGGGCCCATTTTGTCTCGGTTTTCGGGCAAAGCAACGGATCGGCCCGGCTCCTTGCACGGCTTAAGAGGAGCTTTAGGGAGCCTCCTTGAAGAAGACGCCGGAGTTTCAGAAAACAGGTGAAGCCGAGACATCGCCAAAATAGTAGGGTTCTTCTTGTAAGTATTCTGATAAAGGAACCTTACTGTTTGACCGCAACGGTCTTTATATACTTGAAGGTTCCCTTTGAAGAGAGCGCGGCGTGCCGAAGTAGAAGCGTAGGATGTACCTTACATCCGCAGCCTCTCTCTGGGTGTATATAGGGCTATGAGTGTTAGGGCTTGAAGGCTTCTTCAGCTACTGAGTGACCGAGTTTGAACACAAGTCAACCGATTGACTCCGTGCCTAAGTTAGGACGTGTTCAGGAGCTTCTTAGATTCGTGTTTTTTTTTTCAGAAAAGCGAAAGTAATGCCTCAAATCCTCAACCCCGATTCTTCAACACTGAGTCCCTAGCACCCCCCCCCCCAAATCATGCGTTCCCTCAACACTGAAAACATGCCCACAAAGGTTGCCTTCTCCTTCGTGCGCCACAACCGCTACGAAGCTATCGAGGCTTGGGTTAAGTCTTACAAGTCTAAGCGGGTAATAAATAGCGTTACTTGCAGGGCACACGCAGTTTATAAGGATTCCCTTGAAGCCGTTTTTACACCACACCAGTCCTGGTCTAATGGAGGGAATCGCTGGTTTGTAAAGGATTTGTGAATTAGTGCTCGCTGTGACGCCCTGACATTGGACTCAACTTTGAAAATGGTGCGGGCGTTTCACGCGGCTACCCCTCAGTATATCTCATACCCCGTGCAAGCAAAGCAATCGAATTCAATGGGGCCGCAGATTGTAACCAATCCTGCTGGCATATGCGGTTTGACACCGTGCGGACGTCGTCGGGATCGCATATATACGACATCCTCACGGATCCTCGCACTGCGAGGTCATCCAACGGGCCATCAAGCTGGCCACTTTGAACGTACAGGGCCTGCGGTGGGATAGTTTGGCCGCTCGCGAGATTGTCAAGAAAGTGGTGCCAACGCTCTCCACACATCCAGATGCTCCTCGATCCATTTCCTATTTGGCGAAGGACAGTAGGCCCTTTTTACAGGCTCTACGGGGTTCTATTGATCACGGAGGTCGCGGTTTTCAGCACCTCTGACAACCTGGTATCCCGGTATAAGGGGGTGGGTGGGTTGAACAGAACGCTTACTTCCGGCAGGTGGCGCAGGATCTAGGGTACAGGTGCAATGGGGTTCAGGAGTTTCAGCAATTGTGCCAGCAGTTAGCATGGCTTCAGGGTTTAGTGGCGCTTATCCGATATAATCCGCGTAGTTGAGGAGATGGGTAACCCCTACGCCATAAGAGTCCCGCGGGGCATGAAAGGCTTGCCGAAAACCGCAAGCTCTGGGGAAGCGGAGATTCATGCAGTTTGTGGTTTAGGCCTGTTCTAGCTATATATAATATATAACGGGGTCTTGGGCTTTAGGCTTGTAGGGTTTCGGATTTTGGGTTTAGGCTTTAGCTAAGGAGACCTTCCTGAAAGGTTTCATAGTCGACAAGGAAGCAATCCGAGTCCAAGAAACTCACTTTTTGGGCGGCGGTGACTTTGGACAAATTGCTATACACACTGTCCCGTTGTTTGAGCCGAACATATAACGTACGTCACTATCAAGGGATACATAGCACATAACTATAATCCGGTTTCATTATCTGGTATCTGAAACCAAATAAGTTGCTGAAGAAGAACCCTGATCACTCCGCGCAATTACGCTTCTTGTGAAGCCGCTGATGTGACCTACGTGCCCTGATAGTAAAGTTCGTAGACTTTAAATTCCAAACCCGAAACCCTAAGCCACAAAACCCCAAACACATTCTGGTAAGTAACTGGTTGATGAGTTGAGGGTTGTAGATAGGGCTTCGGATGCATCTAGCTACAGACCATTTCCCTACAGACTAAGTCCTCCAACTGCCAAGCTCGAAACCTAACCGACCTTCAACAGAGCCTGAATCGACGGACAGCAAAGTCGCAAGCCCTGAACCGGCCAGGCTTGTCATAGAAAGCCTTGATGTCTCTCGGGGGACGAATTGAACTTACACTGGTGTTTGATGGTGTGTTCTAGTATGATCCCACATGCAATGGAAACTCGTCAGTCTCCCATGCTGACCCTTGACTAGCTGGCACTTCGGGAAGCTTGTGAATTTCCCTTATGGTTCCTAGAGAGGTACCAATTCATAAACGCATTGATTTGGGGGCCCGAAACTACAACCCAGTTGAACGTGAAACCGCAGATCCTCTTAAGAGGCCCTCAGGTGGTAGGATCCGCACTGCGAGGGCCCGGTACGACTTGCCTCCTATCCTGCCAGCTCCAAATGCTCTGACTTTGGATTCCTTGGCTAACCAACCAGAACCTGCATTTTGGTAAGATCCCCACATAAATTATATTTTACTTGTAGGGTTTACATTGGGACACGACCCAAACGTGGATCATTATAGTAGGTTGAGATCATCATCTTGAAGCCCGTAGAAAAAAGATGAAAGGATGGCACTCGCAGCCAGGAGTGTGCACACGCGTAGCAGGTTTGTAGGGATTCGGGGTGTTGTTGAGTGTAGATAGGGTTCCAGTAGAAATTAAATCTTGGTGAGCATATACATTTAACATTTAGTTTCTTTTCCCATGGGCTTGCCATGAGAATAAAGCCATAACGTCAGGTACTGTATGGAAAGGGACCTGCGCCGAAAAGCCCCGCACCGAAAGCCTTAAACCCTCTCGACCAGTCGTGCCCGGAGGCGATCATCCAACAAGAAAGCGGCATTCTGGAAGCCAAGGCATCTGGGTAGTAGGGTGGTTTCTGGGCTTCAGGAATCGAGGCTCGGGCTTCGAGGGCTCCAGGGCACCCTTTCTATGGATTTTGATTTTAGGGTCTATGGTTTAGGGTTCAGGGCCTAAACCCTATACCCTAAACCGTTTCTATGGATTTTGAATTGGGGGGTTTCGTTCTTGGCATTCTTGTTGGACAGGTCAGGGTGATAGTTTGCATCATCGTGTCGACCGTACAGGAGGAGTCTATAGGGGTTCCCGAATCTAAGAATGTAGAGTCAGTGCAAAGGGTTTCAGGCCGTAGGGATTCGGGATTTAGAGTCAGTGCTACCATCAATCACTCAATGACTCTTCGGCATAGGCCTTTTGAGCACAACATGAAGCGTTCCGTGTCACGTGATTGGCTTCTTTTTACAGCATTCCCTCTGCCCCAAACGATGAAGCCCAAACCCTAAAGCCTACACCCACTCCTAAACCCTAAATTTGGCCTCAGCCATAAACGCTTGGCGACGGGGCTTGACACAAAACTTGGCAGGACGAGTTTGGCAACAACATGCTGCACATCGCTTGTGCCAACCTCAGCTGAGGTTCAGGGTTTGACGGCGAAGTTTTGTGCCTGGGACGAAGGACTCAGGGTTCACATTCTTAGCGCAGTTCCTGGGGTCGGTTAGCTCAAAGAGTTCATGTCTGCCGTAAGTTTTGCTGAGGGTTTAGATTCTTTTCGGAGGGGGGGCTGGCTCTGCTGGGTTTTGGAGCCATAGCCTCGCCATTTGGTCCGCGGCTGAGGCTAAGGCGGGCTTGTTTCTGCATCCAGCGCATGCCCGGTAAGTGGGGCGCTCCCAAAAGTAGGAACCACGAAACGGGTCCCTTGACAGCTGTTCGCTTGCACGCTTGTTAGGTTTTTTTCAAGGCCTTGTCCGACCTTGTCCTGCGAATCACTGCTCCATGTAATCCAGCGATCCAAGAGCCCACGGAGAGCTCCGTACAAGGTCAGAACGATCATCGCCGCATTGCAAAGCTGCTGCTCAAGAACGGCATCAATGCGCTGGACTTAGGGTTCAGGGATTGTTGCCATGCTGTTTGGCTTGAAACTTTCGATCTGGACTTCAAGCCAAGCACAGGATCGGGAGACAGTTAAAGTGACTTCTGGAGCCAGTCCAAACCCTGAAGCCTGAAACCCGAAGCCTCAGATGTGCCAGAGATTGAGGTGAACGATCAGAACAAAGCCGGCAACACGCCTTTGCACTACTGCTTTCAGTGTTGCCAGCCTGTTTCAATAGACTGTGAAAGCATGGCATGGTGCAGTGCTTTTGTCCGCTGCACGACGACCACGCCGACTACTACTATACAACCACCACCACCACCTCCACCACCACCACGACGCCGCCACCCCCACAGCCATCCCCACCACCGCCACCGCTGCTGCCACGTCCATGCTACTGCCGCCACCCCCGAAGAGGAATCCCAAGCTGGAGGTGGGCTTACGACAAGGGCACAACTACTCGGAGTCCTCCAGAGTGTACAAGGTTCATGACACTAGTAAGTTAGTAAGGATTTAGGATGTATAAGTTAACGGCCTGTGTTAGTCACCGAAGAGCTGATATTCGATTCAGGAGCCTTCTGTAAGGCAGCCATTCAATTAAGTTTTACACGGAATAGTCCCTCATTCAACACTTTTGGAGTCAGCGGTTTCAGGCCTCTGAAGTCGCTTACGACTCAAGGTTCAAAACATTGGGATTTGGGTCTTGGGGCGGAGGCTTTCAGGTCTCAGGATTTAGGTTTAGGGTCGGGCTCAGGGTAAAAAAAATGACCGTCGGGGACTCGTAGTCAGGATCCTGCTGTTCTAGGGTTGTCTATAGCGTCCCCAGAGTAAACTCCACCCACCAAACGATGTGACAAGCTCCAATTTCCTTTGCACGTCGGGTTCCAAAGTCCTTTCCAGTAGGCCCCTCATCGAACTCAGACTTCCGTGAAGGGTTCCTTTAAAGAGGCCCGCCCGTAATTCAGGAATATTCCTTGAACGCCTTATTCGGGAGTCTCAGAAACCCTGAACCCTAAGCCGGAATAGTCTCCTTCGGCAACACCTAAACAAACCGAAGGCCCGTAACCCCGAACCTGGGACCCTAAACCCTGGAAGCTTCAACCTCAGACGAGAACCCTAAAGCCAGCAGTTAAAAACATTCTGCTAACATGCCAGGTACAACTTCTTGCACTTGTCCGACTACCTCATCGCGCACGGCGCGGACGCCGCCCGTCCGATGTCAGAAACGAATGGGAGCTCCTAAATTACGGGGCTTCCTATTTGGGGAACTACGGGGTTTCCTATTTGGGGAACTACGGGGTTTCCTATTTGGGGATCCCTTCTTCGGGTGGTTTAGGGTTTAGGGTTTAGAGTTCTTATACAAAGGATCCTGCTGCTTGGGGCCCTGTACTTTCTCAGACTCCCACTTTAAGAGGGATGAGGAGAAGACTGTTTAATGTAGGGGCCTTCATAATTTCAATAGGGCTGCAGAAGTTCCTCGCTGGAAGTATAGCATAATATACCCCCAGACGCTATTCTAATTCTTAAGGCCCCTATATCGCGCTGCAGGGGCGGGATGGAGTTCTTGTTGGAAACTTTCGAGATGCATGTTTGGGGGCATTCGAGGGGTTTCAATTTCAGAAGGGAGGCCGGAATAGTGGGCCATCGCATCCCACTGTAGTCGCCATCTACAGTACGAAGTTGAATATGATAGGCCCCAAAGCCCTGTTCCAAGGCCCCACAAATTAGGGGTTCTGAGGGGTTCTTGAAGGCTTCGGCAGAGTTTCTGAAGGCCTTGCACCCGACACCCCAAACGGCTTGCCGGGCCTCCGGCACCTACGTCGGCAAAGGGATCTCTCCAGACATGAGCCTGTAGAGCCAGCACTTCCCAAAATGGCTTCAGAAGCATTTAAGCTGAAGGCTGAGAAGCCAGGAAACTTTATACCAAAGCCTAAGCCCCGAACCTTCAAAAGCCTTGTGCGACCTTTTCGCAGCTAAATATCCTGTATAATCCCATCTAGGACCCTACAAAAATCCTATCATTAAAACCCCGTAGAGCCCCTGTCATTGAAAACCCCTTGAAAGCCCGATGAAACCTCATTTAAAAACTAATAAAACCCTCCTAGACTTAGTTCCCCAACGCCCAACCTTTAATTAAGCTTTTTGTGTTCGCATCATTTAGTAGCAATCTGAAAGTGAAACCTGTTATTTCCCTGGCTTATTGGGGAGGCAAGTCGAACCCCGAATCCCCGAATCCAAGGAGACCATCGCCAACAAGAAGGGCCTCCTCCCCTCGGAGGGGACGGGTCTCGAGGCCGGGGGGGGGGAGGGGTTTAGGGTTTAGGGTTTAGGGTTTAGGGAATGTTTCAAGATTCAGGGTTTCAGGTTTAAGGGGGGTTCTAGGGTGGTTTTTTAATTTAAGGGTTTTGGGGTTTCGGGTTTCGGGTTCAAGATCTCGGGTCTGGAGTTACTAAGGGGTTTGCGGTTTATGATTTTTAGGGTTTGCAGGTTGAGAATGATTTAGGGGTTGGGTTTCGGATGTCGGGGTTTAGGGGTGCAGCGGATTTAGGATTTAGGTTTAGGGTTTAGCTTACGCGTTCTTCAAGACTGGTTGCTTGGTAGTGAAGCCGTTGCGAACCCTCCACGTGCTTGAGACCCAGAGCACTTCTTACATTCTATAAGAATTTCATAAAATGCACAGACATTGAAACAAGATGGAAAACTTGTGAGAGCCTGCAAACGCCCCGAAACAACATTGTAGTGTTATTATACGGGATCTGGAATCCTCACCTTTCTCTCCTGCCCCAGGGCGGTATGGGCGTGTAGACGACGAAGGACGGGCTCTGCTTCGCGTGGTTTTGGGTTTTGGGATTTAGCGCTTCGCGCTCAGAGCTTGATGGCTGTCAGTTGTAGGAAGTGGAGACACGGACACGCAGGGCTTGGAATAACTCGCAATATTACCCACTGAAAGGTTCCAACAATACTTGTACCAGGGTCGACCCCCGAAACGTTGTTCCAATGATTATAGCCATTTTATCATCATACGATTCTCCATGACACTCCAACTTCGGAGAGCTTTGCAAAGAAAGGCCTGGACATGGAGCTCCATCATCCAGAAACGGCACAGTGGATGACACCACATTAGCTACGTCGAGCGAAATCTGGTGCTGTTATAAAGAGTGGCTTAGCACCCATGATGGTGATGATGATGATGAGGATGATGATGATGCTTAGCATGATGATGCAAAACTCAAAGTCCTAAGCCATGTACCAATGCAGTTGGGGTGTGGTGTTAGGGTTACACTTTAGGGTTTAGGGCTTGTCGATGCTGAAACAAACAGTTTCACGATCCCAAGCAGCCGTCAGTCAAGACCTATGTCGCCAGGCAGCTGCACCCTAAACCGTCATCAAACCGGGAGGTTTATGGGTTCAAGGCATTACGCTTGTAGCGTCTCGTGCGCCGTGCGCCGAGCTGAACATGAGTGAACGGCACGACAAGCGGGAGTTACCTGCTCGAAGCTTTCTCATGAAGATTTGAACCGTTTCCCGCATTTGTGTGAAGCCTCCTCGTCAGGAGTGGCGCCTTGGCGAGGAGCACTGTTTCACGACAGATTCGTTTCACCTGCCATCATTCGTTGCATGCATCTTTGGGAGCCTACCCGATCCCGCGTGCTTCATCCTCGGGCCATAAGAAAGGGTTGCTTAGAATGAGGGCTCTGCTGTTTATGTGGGCTAGGACCATGGGTGTCTCACTTTCTGAAGTTCCAACAGGCTGTTTCAGCATCCAGACCGTAAGTCGTGATTCAGAAGATTCCAGGGTTTAAGGCTAAAGCAATGGGATAAACTTAGAGCCCTACTCTGCCACGGCCCTGAATCTAAATCTCGAGCTTGTAAAAACCAGCGTTTGCTGCCTCGGGCTGGTGCGTTGCTTGAGCTTGAGGATACGATCTTCCAGATACCCGAGGACCTCAGACCTCCACACCCTGAGCCTTAAACCCCATCTTATCGAGCTTGATATCGCCTATGCCGTAAACTCCAGATCCTACACCCGTACCTCCCGAAATCGTACACCCTAAATTCCTCAGGCCCTGAGATAGGAGCCGCAGCAAATAGTAGTTATATTCGCTATTATGGTAGAACTAAAAAAGTAAGTGCATATATGTATATATGCACACACATACATAGACCCAGAAGTTCAGGCCCGAAGAAAAGCCCCACGAAGCGCCCTAGAATCTAGAACCCTCTTCTAAGAATTAAGGCCCCCACATGGGGCCCGAACTGACCTAGGAGTCCTAGCTTCGTGATTTTCACAAAGGCTTTGCAGGGCAGTAGGGTTTAGGGTTTAGGGTTCAGGGGTTCGGGTCGGGTTTATAGGGATGGGGTTTAGGGTTTAGGGTTCAATCTTTAGGGCTTTTTGGGATAGGAATGCACCCTCAGCTGCCAGAATCAGGAAGCCTCAAGCCCCTAAGCTAAGCATCTGCCATAGACCCCTGCTTTCATTGAGAAGAGCCTGCAGACCCTGCATTTGTACCTCCGCCAAAACCAAGAGCTTGAATCAGGCACTCCGCTAAGGCCCTGAGTTTCAGCTTTCGGGGTTTCGTCTGTAGAGTTCCAAGGCTCTGGAATCCGGACATAAGGGTTAGGGTTTAGAGTCTAGGGGCCTAAGAAGCTACACCCCTAGGCCCTTGAAGCGGAAGACTTCAAACCCCTGAACGCTTGCATATGTCGGGCTTGTGGTGTAGAGTTCGCCAGGCACAAGGGTAAGTACGTGTTTCCGGTTCCCCAAAGTAGAGCTGCGAAACCTTGTTCAGGATGCCCGTGCCTTGGGGTGTTAGGGCTGAGGGGTTTTGAAAGATTGGCCCAAAGAGGGTTTGGGGTACATCAAACTTTCATTACAAAGGGACTGTCAGGACACCCTCATAAGATAAGTATTCGTTAGACCAAACCTGTGTGTGATGGCTTTAGGGTTTTCCGTTGCGCAGGTTCCTGATGCGCATCCATCGCGAATCTGCTGCCCCTGGAGGCTTGCCTTTCTTCAGCTTCGTGCTCAAAGCTTTACCTGAAGTGCCGAAAGTCGAACCGCAAGCCCGCAGCCCGAGTGTTCAAATTTTGGGGTTCGGCGGGCAGCTAAACCTCTGTATGGCGAGGTTTACGGCTTCGACAGGCTTTAGATTAGAGGCAGCTCGAGACGCTGAAGTCTAAACCCTAAACTGCTTGGCCTAGGCCGGGTTCGAGATTTAGGCTTGCAAGCAGCTCGAAGAGTTGCTCAGGTGTAGGGGTCGGGTGTTGTCGGGTAGAAAGGCAGCAACAACACCACCGCCACACCGCCACACCGCCACCGCCACCGCCACCGCCACCAGCAATAACAACAAGAACACCAACAGCAACAGCAACAGCAGCAGCAGCAGCGGCAGCGGCAGCAGCAGCAGCAACAGCGGCAGCACCACCACCACGACCACCACCACGACCGCCACCACCACCACCACCACCACCACCACCACAACCAGCACCACCACCACCACCACCACCACCACCACCACCACCACCACCAATAACAACAACATCAACAGCAGCAGCATCAACAGCAACAGCAACAGCAACAGCAACAGCAACACCAGCAGCAACAGCAGCAACTGCAGCATCAACCACAGCAACAACAACAGCAGCAACACCACCAGCAACAACAACAACAGCAGCAACAGCAGCAGCAACACCAACAACACCAGCAGCAGCAGCGAGAGCGGCAGCAACTGCAACAACAGCAGCAACAGCAGCAACAACGGCAACACCAGTAACAACAGCAGCAACAACAACACCTACAATATCGCGGCCACCACCACCACTACAAACAACAGCCTTCAAATACGACAACCTTCAACGACAACAACAGAATGAGCAACAACACCGACAACAGCAACAGCAACAACAACAACAACAACATTAACAACAACATTAACAACAACAGCAACAACAACATTTTTTTCAATTGGACGCTGCGCGAGCGGGCTCAGCGCATAGCGGGCATGTAGCCGCCT
>CAJNDV010035863.1:33408-47772 GCA_905221635.1 Symbiodinium sp. CCMP2456
TGTCGTTGACTGCACCATGTGCCCTTCAGGTGTCAAGTCAGCCACAACAACAACAACAACAGCAACAGCAACAGCAACAGCAACAGCAACAGCAACAGCAACAGCAACAGCAACAGCAACAACAACAACAACAGCGACAGCAACAACAACAACAACAGCAGCAGCAGCAGCAACGCCACTGCCACCACTACCACCACCACCACCAACAACAACAACATCAACGACAGCAGCAGCAGCAGCAACAACAACAGTTGCAGCAACAACAAGAGCAGCAGCAGCAACAGCAACAGCAGCAACACCACCACCACCACACCACCACACCACCACCACACCACCACCACCACCACCACTACCACCACCACCACCACCACCACCACCACCACCACCACCACCACCACCAACACCACCAACACCAACACCAACACCACCAACAACAACAACAACAGCAGCAGCAGCATCAAAAGCAACAGCAACGACAGCAGCAACAGCAGCAACAACAACAGCAGCAACAACAGCAACAGCAATGACAGCAACAACAACAACAACAGCAACAACAACAACAACAGCAGCAGCAGCAACAACAACAACAACAACAGCAACAACAACAACAACAACAGCAGCAGCCGCAACAACAACAACAACAACAGCAACAGCCACAGCAACAGCAACAGCAACGCCACAATTACGCCTGCGTGTTGGTTATTTGTAGATCATCTATTTGTTCTGATTGCTCCTCTTGCTGCTGCCATGTGTATTGTTGTGACTAGTAGTGTCATTGACCTTTACTATGTTTACAGTCAATGTTGGGGTTTCAAAAATTACCACAGCCATCCGTGTCTTAAGTGAGTCAGGTGTAAAATGTCTTCTATGGCCATTAGGATAATGGCAGCGCTGATGATCGAACAATATCTTGTCTACTCATCACCGGGGTCCCTGACAGAGTTGTAGTCGTATCAGAAACAGCAGCGGGATTGGTGGTAGTTGTGGTGGTGGTGGTGGTGGTGGTGGTGGTCATGGTCGTGGTGGTCGTGGTGGTCGTGGTGGTGGTCATGGTGGTGGCAGTCGCGGTGGCGGCGGTGGCGGTGGCGGTGGTGGGGGTCGTGGTGGAGGACGAAGAGAACAGACGGATCAGGACCAGCACACTGTTACAATATCGAGGAATAGTAAGGCAGAAAAGACCCCAAATCAAGATACTCAAGGTAGACCCTGGGCCCTGGACTTTCACACTTCCTGACTTCTCTGGCAGGCTCCAAGCTCTTGCCGAATTTCTTCTGCAGGCAGCCATTGGTGGCGCGGAGCTCAGAATTCAAAGTTCAAGCTCTCCTTCGCTACAAGGGTCTGAAGATTTGTTCGTTCTGTTGCCTTAGTATCGTTCCTAAGGCCTCCGGAGTCGGGCTCCTGGGCTGGAGTTGGTAGTTATCTCAGCTCGCTTTGATTAGATGATTGAGGCTTTGTAAGGTCTGCAAATCGCGAAAATGTTCCAGAGTTTTTGGTGTTTGGAATTCTGTGTCTTGTGTTTAGGGATTGCCCTTTGCACGCAGACCTCAGTGAAACATACTACATGTATTGGCTCGTATACGGTGTAGCAGAGTGTCGCTTGATATGCTGCCGTCGCGACGTGCAGGTCCAGCAAGCCCATTCGCAGACGCAACATCCCATCTGTAGACGAAGACATCGGAGAGTTATGGAGATGTATGTGCATATGCGTATATATATATACACACATACATACGTACGTGCGGAAAGTCATACATACATACATACATACATACATACATACATACATACATACATACATACATACACACAGCGTGCATACATACATACATACATACATACATACATACATACGTATATATATATATATATAGATACACACATATATAGAAATATATACGTATAGAAAACCAGTTCAGGCACTTAAGATGGATCTCACAGTACGCTTACTCTAGACCCCCTGGGACGTGAGCCAGCAATGGGCTCCATCTTCGAGAGCCATGAGCATCCTTCGCATGCCTTTCTGAGAGAAAGAGTCCATTGGCCTTGTCGCCAGAAGCCTTGAACCCTGACATAGACTTGAAGATTGGAACCCAAAACCTTTTACCCTTAAGCCCGCAATCCTAAACCTTGATTCCCAATCCTACAGCCGGAATGCGCAACCTTAAAACCCTAGCCCAAGCTTCAAACCTGTTGGGCCATAAAACGACTGCTTTCCGGTACCTGTGTTAAACCCGGTTCCGATCTTAGGGCGCAAGGCCAACAGCCACAAGCCCTACTGTTCACCAGGGTATGATTAAGGGATTTAGGTTTTAGGGGTTCGGATTTGCCGCTGCAGTTTCTGGGTGGAATTTCTTTCCCGATCTTCATCGTGCACCAGCCGATCGGTCAGATCTTCTACAAGAAGGCCCAAAGATCAGTTTGTTCAAAAAGGGGTCTGAAAAAATTGTAATGTTGCCCCATAGTCCTTATATGGTTATAGTAAAACATGCACCAAAACATGTTCAGGCCGTACTAGGATATTCTAAAGGGTCAATCGTGCCAATGCTTTTACAGGTTTGTGGAAGGCTTCTATGGACCAAATGGTTTCAAGAGTTTTTGGATTTCGGGTCCAAAAAATTGCGTTCTAACCTTGGGCTGTTCAGATTGACGGAACATCCTCAAACCTTGGAATGTCTGGCTGGACCCCCAGGTCTAAAAGACAAACACCAAACCCTAAACTCAAACCCTCAACTCTGCCGGAATCCTTAATTCTCAACCTTAAATTCTAAAGGGCAGGTCCTTAGACAATTTCAGCTCGGCCTCCCCTTTTCGCGGTGAACTTGAGTCGGTTTCAGGCGCTTGCTCATGCAAGAAAGAGCAATGATGAAAACCTTTGCCCTTTGTGTGGCTCACATGCACCACGTCCTCGCGGAGTGTGGGTGCATATCGCATTCTTGACGACGCGGGCATTGGCTTCACGAGGCACTGACCCATTTGTGTTGATCTCACCTTGCTCTCCGTGCACACATTGCAGTCACAGCTGAAGCGCCCAAAGCGTTTCCTGGCTACTGTTTGCGCGCATTCTGAACCCTATAAGCCTTAAACCCAACCTGATTCCTTTAACCCTTCTATGTTGAGGGCCTTATTGGGCTGTTGCGACCTTTTGGCTATTGAAGAACTGGTTCACAGAGGGCGGTTAAAGGGTACTGCAGGCGGTTGCGGGTTTAAGAATCCAAGAAGTTGGGGCTTAGGATTTGGGATAGTCTGGTGTCGTGGTCTATGTATAGCATAGTCGATTAGAAGAAGCTATCATCCACGTGGAGGCTAGATTTTCTCAGGGCAGTCCCATGGCCAACCCTGAAGCCTTAAACTTCCGTATGAAACCCCAAAACCCGAATCCATGGCCTAATTAAGAACAGCACTCATGAGGCCTAAGCCTCAAACGAAGACCCACATCAGCAGCAGCACCACCCACCACCACGAGCTACTACTCCTGCTCCTGCTCCTGCTACTGCTACTGCTACTGCTACTGCTACTGCTACTGCTACTGCTACTGCTACTGCTACTGCTGCTGCTGCTACTGCTGCCGCTGCTGCTGCTAGTGCTGCTGCTGCCCCTAGACGACGACTGCTACTGCCACTACCACGACGGCGACGACGACAACTGCTACTACGGCGACGACGACAATGACGATGACTACGATCACGGCACCACGACTCCCACCATCGCCACTGCGCCAGGCTGTCGCATCTGCGATCTTCGGGCACAGCCTCGCAAGGCACAGGGCCTTCAGGGAAGCCAAGACATTCCTGGATTGGGGCTCAGGGTTGGTGAAGAGCACAAGACATACAGTTTACATTCCTAGAAAGTCCTTGGAAGAAGGGAAGAGTGGCAATATCAAAAGGCAACGACAAGAACAATGGTATCAGGCATGATATGGTATAGTGGTACTTGTTAGGTCTAAAAACTATATCGATGGACACTCATGACAAGTCGGGCTGCAGGTTGACGGGTCGTGCTGGTTTGCGGCATACCAAAAACAAGGACATATGATACATTGTATGCATTCCTTAATGGCAGCTTGAATTCCGAAAGAGATCTCTAAACCCAAGCAAGACTAGAATAAGACTCTTCCCAAACCCTTAATACAACCCGCACAGTAACGAATCCTAAAGATCTTTCGCGAGACCCTGTAGAGACGCACCAATAACACAGGTTGAGGCTTCGGATCTCGAGATTATGGCTGTGAGGGTTTTGGTATTCCATGGACACAGGGGGTCTTCACAGCCCATGATTTCGTGTCCGGTTTATGGAGATTTCGATGTCTCCCTACAGGGGTCTTTGATTCACGAGCAGAAGAGCTTTCACCTAGGGAACCTACGTGCCCTACAAACCTAATTCATCTAGAACCCTCAACATAATATAGAGGCCTTAATGAGTAGAATAGGGTTTGGGGGTCCATTATACTATAATTAGAATAAGGATCCCCCCAAAACCTTCTTCTAACTAATTATTAAGGCCCCTACACTAGAGGTTTGGTGTGGGGAGGATGCCGCAAAACTCAAGGCTCTGAGCTGCAACTGCACATCGGCGGATCCAATCGTTCAGGGGGTAACGCTTCTTTCTTCTTTAGGGTTCAGGGGGCTTAGGATAATGTAGGGATTTAGGGTTCAAGGTTCGGGCTTAGGGGTTTGGGGCTGAGGGCGTCTCAAGTTTGGGGTTTCGGATTCGCTGGCCGGCCATGGCCGCAGCCATTTCTGTGAGCAGACAATCTGACAACACTTCCCTCCCCAAAGGAAAACAAGCATGTCTCCCCATGCCAGAGACATACTTGCCGTCAGTGTAGATGTCCGCTGAAACGAGCCATATAAACCTATCCCACTGCTGTCTGCCAGTCCGCAACCCAACGGCTTGCACTGGTTCTTCGGCGTCTACTGGATCATTGCGCCCATGGCTGCTCACGATTATCCCTAGACCCCTAAACTTCCCAGGTCCTAGACCCCGCAGACCCGAAACTGTTCAGAGCCCAGGCTTTCAGGATTTAGGATGCAGGGTTTCGGTTTTAGGGTTTAGGACCCTAAACCCTAAACCCTCAACCGTGGGGTTCTGCGTTTCGGGCCTGCTACTCGTATCCCAGTTTGGGCTTAGTTTGGGGCCTCAGGCCTGGGGTGCAAAGTGGGGAGGTCCGTCTGGGTCTTCTATGTGCACAGGGCAGGTGTATGGTTTACCTTAACCTACCAAAAAAAACTTTTTTGTAGGGCCCCTATAAATTCCATATTAGGGCTTATAATAGGAACCTACAAAAAAGTAGGGTTTGATAGTTTAAGGTAGGGTTTAGGGAAGTTTAGGGTTGAGGATGTCGATGCACTTCATGTGTTAGTCGCATCACTCGCCTGGGACGATGCGGTAGAGTCAGTTTCGTTTCTTGCACGCCTGAGGAAGGGAGATAGATCCCGTAAACCCTGAGCCCTCCACCCGTAGCTCGGAGTGTTAAATTTGTAATCCCAAATTCTGGAACTTAAATCAAAAGCCCGGGGTCCTCAGCCCAAGCCCCTAAACCAAAACCCTCGTCCCAAACCCCCGTGAAAGTCAAAACCTCTCAAACCCAAGGTCTGCAGTTGCAGGGTCTTCTTTGTCAGAGGTTTCGGGGTTGCGGGATTTAGGGTCAAAGCGTAGGAGTTTAAGATTCTCAAGCCCAAAACCGGAGCCCCGAATGCCCCGAAGCACGACATCCTAAGCCCGAGTATAGGGACTTTTAGGATCAGAATACGTTGCAGGGCACATTGCAGCACGGTTACTAGTATATCGGGAATATCCGGGGATACGACAAGCGCTACAGACCGCTATATTACAAACTGCAGGGCTTCGGTTCTGCATTGCCGCTTACCGACCTTGGGGATGTGCAGCATACCGATGCTACTTCCAAATGACCGTCGGCTTTGGTTTTCAGAAACTTCACCTGGAATCCCAGAGATGCAACCGTCAACTTTTGAAAATACCGCCAAACCCCAAAAGTAGAACCGAATTCCTTCAGCCCTGCATCCCGAAACAGACTAAACACCCCCCAAAACCCCAGAAGTCTTAACCCCCCCGATGTCGCCAAAACCCCAAGAGCCCGAACCTTGGAAGCCTTAAATCCCAAGCTGAACGCTCGAAGTTGAAATAGCTTAAAATCCTAAACAACCTTAACCCGCACCCTAAAGCCGCACAGACCTATGCTCTACAGAACTCTGCTAGATCCATAAATCCTTGCGAGCTTCCCGCTTCTCATCTTCCCAGGTGCTGTGCGTTGCATATTTGCTCCAGAAGGTTCTGCTGTCCCCAGCCATTTTGCTTAGAAGTTCGGAAGTTCATCTGGCGCTGAAAGTAAAAACTAGATAACTAGAGTGGGAAAGCTGTAGAGATTCGGGGCGTCATGGAGGTTTTGAGAGCACTTTGGGGTAGACATGGGAAAGGAGGCCTAAGTCAATGCCTTACTGCTGTGTTTGTGCGCGGGGGGGCTATTTCCAAATAAATTGGGAACCCCTCAGGAATCATGTTAGCAATCGTTCAGGTTCCACTCATTGTTTGGGGGTCGTGGCAGGTGCGCAAATGATTGAGGGGCTCGTAAGATCTTTTGAGCTTTTCGGGTTTAGAGGTAGGGTTGGTGTCTATCAAGATGGCTGCGGAGACTCCGTGCTGGTCGCCCGTTACCAAAGAATCAAGATCGAAGTAAATCCTATACTTAAGATCGGCTTAATGTTTGCAGTTCAGGGCTTGCTTGCGTTTGGCATGGGATTAGCTTCGCCCACTGTCGAAGTTGGGGCCGTGCAGCCGCTTTGCTGCCACAGTTTGACTCCACCTTGCACATCAACACGTCTTGACCGAGGCAGGACCCCAACCCTAAACCCCCCAAGCCTGAGTGCTAGACCCTAAACCAGCAATCCTAAACCCGAGACGCTCAAAAGGTGGGCAGTGAACCCCAAATCTTAAACTTTCAACTAAACCTGCTAGCCTAAACTGCACAGCGGAAGGCAAAAAACTGGTTCTCTTCAAGCGGTGTACTTGCTGTCGGTCTTCGGTGTTCGTTTTGCCCAAGGCCTTCAACCGAGTCCTCTAAGACTTAGCTTCGGATTGGGTGTTGGGTTTAGGGTTAGGGTTTGAGCTTCGGGTTGAGTCCCAAACCCAAAACCCGACCCCTGGAAAGAAAAACAGCTAAACACCTGAGCCCTAAACCCGGCCAACCCCTGGAACTCTAAACCCCTGAACCCTGATCCACCAAACCCCTAGCCCCTAAACCCTAAACCCTAAGCCCAAACCCCTAAAACCTAAACCCTAAATCCTAAACCCTAAATCCTAAGCCTCCATATAAACCCTAAAGCTCTGAGCCATGGCTTCCGCAGCCACAAGCTCCGAAAAGTCTGCGCCACAGATTTGTCGCAAAAAGGGGGGGCTGGTGTCCCTTGGGATAAGGGGGATTCAGGGTTTAGCGGTTCAGGGTGAGGCTGAGGAGTTTTGGGAGATCATGGCTTGAGGTTTAGAGTTTCATTATAGGGAGAATATCGCTAATATGGGGGGCCTAAATATTACCTGTACTATTTTGGGGGTTCCTTATTATAATTGTAGTATAATTTACCCCAAAACCCTATTCTAATTATGAAGGCCCGTACATTAATTGTACTATTCCCAAAGCCTGCACTCCTAAGCCGTGACCAAGTGGCTGTCGGCATCTGGACGGTCCTGGCTCCACAGTACGGCACCCTTAAAAAAGGACCCTAAGAGGGCCCTAATCTAGAGAAGTACCCACTTGGCGTCACAACCAGAATTGTCAACTGTACGAGCCGGACTTTGTCCATTGTGTGGTTGCGCACAGGCACTTTGACTCTCAGAGCTTTGGTGATGTTCTGCATCGTCACCAGCCTGCCCGTGCTGTGTTTCACATTTCACGCATTTGGCCTGCTTGCTTCGCGGGTGGCTGGGGCCTCCCAGGGCCGACTGATTGCTGGGCTTCTTACTCGGCTCAGAAAACCCAAAAGCCAGCGTCAGAGCCTGCACGCGCAAGTCAGCACAACCTGCTGCTCAGCGCCCACAGTGTGGCGTCGCAGAGATTTGAAAGGAACGAGCAAGACAGACAGCTCCATGAGGTTCACAACAGCAGCTGACATGTCTTGTGTTGGACCGGCTAGTCGAGAATAACGGAAGAACCATGTTTAGGGTTTAGGGGTTTTGGGGTTCAGATGAACCCCAAAACCTAAATCCTGCCAGCGCCAAGGCAACATTAGTCGAGTGGGTAGCCGGTATAGCTCCTGTGATACATCCCAAGGGGTGACCTAGACGTTCTGTTGGCTCCCGGGTTCTGTCAAGGGGTGCTGCTTTTCAACGTCCCGGATTCTTCCAGGGACATTTTGCGATCTGAGGTTTAGGGCTTGCCGTCACGGGTGACTTGGGGTTTAGCAAGAAGGGTTGTGGGCTTTGGGGCTTGGGGTGTAGGCTTGAGATATCGGATGGATAAAGATGGATATAGGGTTTAGGGTTTCAGGTTTAGCAGTTTCCGGATTGATGGTTTAGGGCAGTTTAGGTTGAGGGGTTGCAGCTGTGGTATGCTTGAGCAACTTTCGACAGACGGGTTTCCACGTGAAGCCTGACCCAAAATGCTGAAACCCCAAAGGCCAAAAGCCAAATCTCAAGCCCCTACTGGCACCTAATGCCAAACCCAAGCACAAGCACGACCTTTCGCCGCCCAGTTTGCACGCGACCTCATGATGACTGTACTTCCAAGCCGAAGACGAAACGGCAAAGCACAGTTCATTACCTAGAGTCTCTAAGCAGAACCCGAACTTGTTCGCCAACTTTGACTGCCGCAATTCCAAGCCCTGTGCCCTGACCGAAGCTCTGCAAACAAACTTCCGTCCAAAAACATCCACAAGTTCTCAAGCCCTCCGAGCCCGGACTCTGCTGCCTATCGCTTTATTAATAATAAAGCAATTTCCACACCTTGGTAGCAAACCTTGAACAAATGTCCCTAAACCCTAAACCCTCAAAAGATTCCAAAGGCCTGGCTTCTTCGCTGCCGACGTGCACGAAGCCCTCCGAAAGCGAGCCGAATGGTTGGATGGCTTCTTGGTGTGTGTTTACGGGTTTCTTGGGCATAGCACTTATGAACTTATGGCTCCAGTCTAGAGTTGATATGGCTTGGACGGTTTTATGTTGTGTAATAAGGAGAGTATGTAGAGTTTCTGGTTCTACTGAAGGGTGTAGGATGACGTAATTGCATAGTGTCTGGTGGGTTTGGGGGTTCGGGGCTTTTTGGAGTCTTGTAGTGTTTAGGCGTTTGGGCTTAGGCCTTCAGAGTCAGGTCGGGAGGTTCTAGGGTTCAGCCTGGCTTGTCGGTCCTGCCTTATAGTGAGAGTTTGGTTTAGGGCTTCTGGCACGCTGATGCGCATTCCATCATTTGTTGCGCGGCTTTAGAGTCTAGGGTACCGGTTGTAGGGCTTCGAGTTTTGGGGTTTGGGCTATCGGTTTCGTTGTTTAGCGCGAGCTGTGGTGGCAACTTTCGACCTTAGTGCACGCAACTTGACCCTTCTAGAGACCAACCATCATTGGCTGTGAAAAGAGAGTGTCCAACAGAGAGAATGTGATTCTTCTTGAGTTGAATGAGCCTGTCTATTCGACAGCGCAGATCGGTGCAGGCCGCTTCCCCGTTGACGATGGTGACGCCACCCCTGCCGCCTCGCGACCCCCGAAACGCCTATGGCTGGGAAGTCCTGAAAGGCAAGTTCCATTCTTGCCGGTTCGCAACAGATGACCTGCGGAGTGTGCCGAAAGAAAAATGATGCTCGGCCCATACTGGTGCAGCAAAGTTTATGATATCCCCCTAAATGAACGCAGCAGACGTGCTTCTACTGGAATGCCTTGCCCCTAAACCGAAAACACAGGCCTGCTTCAAGTTCTTATACTTCTTACTCCTCAAGTCAGAGTGAAGACAGCAAACGTAGTGCGGGAGCCCTTCAAAAAGAGAGCAGCAGGCGTGCTGCCGCAAGGCCGTGCCCCCAAAAAAAAGGAACAGACCTGATTCTAGAGGCCCCAAACACGAACGCAGCAACCGTGATTTCGAAGCAACCTTTTGGTCCCCGCACTAGCAACGACAGCCGCTCTGCTGGAAATCTTGCTCCGGTGCTTGGTCTTGGGAATGCACTCGTAAAGATGAGAACGATTGTAGAAGGATGCGTCCTCGGAAAAGCTTACGACTTGATACGCGTTTGTGGTGACATGGTGTGTGCAGGGTTGAAACATGCAAGCAAAACTTCTGACAACCGGTGCAAAGAAACCTATTGCTCCGACCCCACCGTGTACGAGCATATTGGCCATGACTGTTTTGAGCCAGAGTTCACATAGACCGTTACAAGTCGAGATAACACGCCAACGGCTTAAACAATGCCGAGGCGATGGAGGCGATAGAGGCAGAGTCCGATTCAGATGCTGAGATGCCTGACGAGCAAGAAGTGGCCGCAGCAAGCGATGATCCCGAATTGAACATGGAAGCTACATGGTGCTCCAACAGCTCCAGCAGACGGAGAGCTTGGAGACATCGCCTGAGATTTCTGAAGCCAATGAGGACGAGTGCAAGCAGTACTCGCAGCAGCAGGTGCCAGACCACGAGATGCTGGAAGAGCTCCTGAACCAGGAGGCCGAGCCGGCTAGCCTGCTTTCATGCCAAGGCCAACAACGCCTTGCGTGCGGCTGCCAAGCAGTTGGACCGCCCTCCGAAGGACCTCAGCGAGGCCTGCGACGCATTGTGGAGACTCTGTTCCGCTTGCGCAGTGCTCCAGGAGGATGTGATGAAACCTGGGCAGCCCTCTAAACTTTAGCTCTCCAGAGAGATCCGGACGCAGCCTCAACCAGCACCAACTCCTCGACTGCGCGCTCAGCATCATCAACCAGCTGCAGCTACAGGCAACACCCACCCATCGAGTTTCCAGGCTGGTTCCTGCAGCGCTCGAGTCAGGAGACATTGCCATGATTTCCTGCCCGAGCACCTCGCAATGGCGGGTTGTGGTCATCACTACCGTGTTCCGCACGCGCGGTCTGAAAAATCGATCGCAAGCTCGACAAGCCCACATTCCAGTGCCTGTGGACGCTGTCCATTCTTTCCGTGCTTTGTACCTAGCGAGAGTACGAAATGGCTGGCAGCCTGCGCCTCCATGCCCGTTGTTTTGCCGCTGGAGCGACTGGCAGTGTTGCTAGAGGTCGCTAAACAGGACTGTGGAACCTAAACCTCGCTTGTGTCTTTGCAATTAGTCTGACCATATTTCGAAGTTTAGGCTGCGTGTCTTATTACCATCGTGTGCACTGATCGGTTGTGGGTTGCTCCTGTGGGCAGGAGTGTGCCGTGGATGGTTTGCGCGTGACGCTGGGTGGCCCCCACGCTGAGGCCGTTGCCGTGTTCGGCAGCTTGGAGCCATTCCCGCAGCACTGGGGCTTGCCTGACAGGAAGTCCAACAAAAAGGAGGCAGATGCAAAGCACAAAGCTGCAACCAAGGCCAAGGCGTCCAGTGCGATGGCAAAAACCGCCAAGACCCTCAAATCCAAGGTCTTGAGTTCAAGGTTGAGAACTTCAGGAAGAATGACTTAGGACGCAGACTGGTTCGGCAGGAGCTTTCCAAACTCCGCTCCAAGGACGAAGCTCTCTTTCCATGGAGCCCCATGGTTCGCTCTGATGGCTGCGTCAATGTTCCCGGAGCTTCCTTGCAATGGTCCACTGTGCTCGCGGACTGCCCAAAGTTTCCTAATGTAGAGTTTATGTCGGCCGAAAAGATCGACGCCTGGTTGTTTCAAGTCTACACCTGGTTCAGACGAGCAAACTAGGAGATGGAAAAAACCTTCCCTTCCAGGGCCTGCTTCAAGCACCTCTTGGAAACAATACCCAAGCTGGAAATCATCTAGAGCAGAACAGCTGCTTGAGCACAGCAATCGGGGCGGAGCTGGGCAGACAGGCAAAAAGGAAGCCTCCGTGCTGCGACAGTGTCAGGCTTTGCGCTTCTGGAGGGTTCAGGGGGAAAGTGAAGCAGACTGGATGCTGGATTCATCAACCCTACATCCGCCCAATTTAGTGTAACTTTTTGCCGCGTCCACACAGGCGCGCAAGGACCTCTACATCCACCCATTTCAGTTCTACACCAAGCCACTTAAATCCAGGATGTAACCTAGAAGCACATAAGGAAAGGGGATGGGTGTGGGATTCTAGATTCTAGCGATTGGGGCCTTTGGGGTCTTTTGGTTTAGGACGTAGGGTTTCTGGCTCAGAGCGTATGTTTCCAGGTGTTCAGGGTTTTGGAGCATTTCGTCTTCTGGGGTTTTTCGACAACAAGGGACCCCATCATCGGCTATAATAATGTTTTATGAGGAGCTTAAGAGAGGAATTCCGTGGTAGAAGACAGCATGTCTGGCGGGCAGAGCATTAGGGAAATGTTCTGCAGTGGGGTGCGTGTGTGTCAATGATTGAGATCGTAATGGGTCCTTCTGGGCTTTACAACGCCTCGCATTGTTTCGAGGGTTCAAGTTGCAGTTGATGTGGGGCCAAGGGATCCCCTGACCTGTGCCCCAAAGTCTTAAACTCTGACACCAAACCTTAAACCTCAACCCTGAAGCTTCAACCCCAAACCCTGGACCGCCAAACACTCGTGGCCTAGAGCAATGGGAATACCCGGTTTCTTTTTGTTGGGGTTCTTAGAATTGTTCGGCTTTTGAGGTTGCTGGGGATGTTCAGGGTTTACAGGGGCTGCTGTCGTGAAAAGGGGTGCTAGCTTGTGGGTGCTTTTGGGGTTCAGCAGGTGCTTAGGGGTTTCGCGGGCTTGGGTGTGAGACGCAGGTTAGGGCTTAGGCCCAGGCGCTTCAGGAGTTGGATGGAGTCCTTGGGGCTTGCGTGTGGGCCGGAGGGTTCGTGGGCTTTGTGCCCAGACCTGTTGCGACTGAATGCGGTCAACAACACTAAACTTAGCCAGTAACCATAGAAAGACAAAATCCCCAGACCCTTAGCTTTAACCCCCATGCAAATTTTAAACCCTCAACCCTCAACCCTAAGCTGGATGCCCGGGTTACGTCTGGATCCGCGCTGAATTGACGGCGGAGGTCGGCTTATTTGGCGATAGCGAGCACACCGACGTTGTGGTTTCGGTCTTGCTGGATATTCCAAACGCTTACGCTCGTGTGCACAGCCATGGAGCATGGCATATGCTCGGACATTTGTGATTCCTGCCGTCCCTGCTGTAGGTTCTTCAAGGACTACACGAGGGTACCACGTACCGCGCGGAGTCAGCAGGGATGCTTACCATCACCAGATCGGGTTTCGGGAAGGCTGTTGCGCCAACCCGATTCCACGCTACACGTTCCACAATTTTGCCTTCCAAGAGGTTGAGACTCGGTCGAAGAAGGGGAATCGTGTAATTACAGTGCGTCCCAAGTCACGAAGCACCTGCATCCACAAGCATTGAAAGCGATGACAGTACATCGAGATCTGCACAACAAACTCTGAAGTTTTAGGCCTGCTGGAAGTGACAGCCATTAGGCCCTATTGAGCCTAAAGCTTTCAACTCGAAGGCCAGAGCGAAACTCAAGCTCTGTTCCGCACGAGCCTTGTGCTTTAAAAAAGCTGGAAGGTTTGGGTGAGTCGGCGATACTTGATGCCGACAATCTCGACTCAGATGCCGCTCGCTTCCAATAAGTGTTTCTTTCTGTCAGGGTTTAGGGTTGAGGGTTGCGAGTTGTTGTTCCGGTGGATATGGGCCATGTAGGGTCAGATTCCATGGCTTGTCCGACCGTGATTTCAAGGTCAAGTCAACACTCTGATTTGCATCAGGTCTGACCCAGGATAGGCCACATGTTGGACATCAGATGTGCCGAAAACCCATGTTGAAATATTGACCCAACTATGGGATCGGTAGGATCCTTGTGCAAGGGGGAAGTCTTTCGAAGCAGGGGGAGCTTTCGGTGGATTTGGGTACGCCGTCGAAAAATGGTATGAATCTTTGTTCATCCGCACTTGGGTCTCACTTAATAAACCTCATGCATGTGCATTATCGACATCGTTGACGAAGGCAATGTGAATGATGCTAAGATGATGAAGAATGCGAATGCGAACAGTATGAGTACAGAGCATGTGGTCTGAGCAGCAGTATGACCAGACAAAAGCGAAGCGCAACACTCTGAAGCCCGAAGTAAAGCCGAACACTCAACCCGGTTCCTGTCAGAATTCCCCGAGATAATCCGAGCCCAGACTGGTTTTTCAGAGTGAAACTCGCCTCGTTGTTCTGGCTTGCACTGGCGCAGGGGAAAGACGATTTCCCCCAAACGGATCCCAAGTCAATACGACCAGTAATGATGTTTATGTATATGCATGTGTATATATAT